>DWMZ01006459.1:0-10308 GCA_018249855.1 Eueides tales michaeli | reverse complement strand
TTCACGCTGTATCCTGCACATGGCAGAACAACCTATAGACTTAGAGTTAAGACACTCCGTCCCCATTGAGACACTAACGTTCCTCACTTTTCTCCGAATTTGAGGCATTGCGTGTTGAGTGGCGGAACTCATCTCAGAAAATATTACATGAAATTCAATATTTTCATATACATATACCCTAAAATATAAAACAAAATAATTAAAGTAACAATTGTACAAATAAATGCTTAAATTTAACGTAGCAGTATAAAACGAACTGTAATGGTGTCAAAATATTCTAGTTCAAAACAATTTCTCATTTTTTTATAGCTCTGCTATTTTCCCTCGTTATATCAACTTGGGAGAATTATTACTTACAAAAACGATGTGTTTGACTTAGTTTCAGGCTAACGGCCAAATCTAATATCTTAACCATCTCATTCGATATAAACCAGATCATAAATTATCATTTATAGTTAACTATAATGTCGTTCTTTGAAATTCAACTTCGAAAGCAATTTCATTAATGGACGCTAGTTCTTCGTTTTTTTGTTTATTTTGTTTACAGTGTTATATATACGGGACTAACGGCCCGCTTCGCTTGCTTAAACTATATTATTATTTATTTGCTACTGTAGCAATTTTGTCACACAAAATAGTTTACATTGATACAACATTCAGAAAGTCTCTTTACAGAGATCCATCAGCCTGCGCGCAAGTAGGAGCTGGCGTGTCGCCTTGGTTTGACATCCAATCGGGTGTTAAACAAGGTTGCGCCATGTGAGCTTTGTTGTTCAATTTATATTTGGTTAGTTTGTCATAAAAAGAAGAATGTCAAGACGCAGTTAGTGCACGTTGAGCGAATGAATGATGAAAGAATGTTACAATCAAATACTTAGGGGAAGGTAAAATATATAAGGAAAAATACAACAGTCAAATGTGCATTTGAATCGGTCGTTTTTAAGATAAACGCGATCAAATACACGGACAATCGCATAAACAGAAAAATTCTCCAAAATTTTGTTCATTGTTTCTATTACAGTTTCAGTTCTAGTACAGTACTGCTTATACTATGTGCAGGATAAAGCGTGAAACTAATATTATTTTAAAAGTGTTTAAATATCTCTTATGTATATATATACAATAGCACATGAACACCATATGACTCATACAATCAACTATTACAAACAAGAATATAATCGCTTATTTTCATTTAGTTAAAACTCAATCGTGCTGTTTACAAAAGATCAAAACGCCTTTCAATTTCGTCCCACGTGCATTTGGCCGAATGTTTTTGTGTCACAAATATGTTTACAACAATCACGTGGAAATACGTAGAATATTGTTTTATTTACGAAGCTCCCACGTCGAGTGACGAACAGATACATCGCTTCTCTTTAAATTGCGGGTTTTCTTATAGCTTCACGCTGCATCCCGCATACAGCGGGGTGGTCAGTGGGAACTAAGTGTTAAGTCACTTCGTTTTTTTTCAAATCAAATTTTAGAGATAATAGATTTTGAGTTGTGGAAGTTATTGCTGCGTTTTGGCTTGTCACCGGGGCTAGGAAATGTAATATATTTATTATTTCGAATAAGACCGAACCCATAATCGTCTCACTTACATAAAAATACTGTGCCGCTGCATCTCTTGGCTGAATTTGCATTTTTTTTTCGTTTAATTTCAATTTTGTAGATTACTGACAGCCAGTGCGGTACGGCCACTCAGCAGGCAATATCTCAAAATTAATTGATGTATTCTTAACATTGTCCAAATAACTGCTTTCTAGAGCCCATTACAAATTTGTATATATTTTGACTACTACGAAGTTATTATTGTATTTCATTTTGTACAGAATGCAGTTTTGCTGTACTTCATTTTGATCAAAAAAATGCAGATTTAAAGTTATCAATTTTTATAAATTTGAATTTCTTAATCTTGAAATTGCTTTGGAACCCTTGGTGGGCGAGTATTATTCGCACTTGGCCAGTTTCTTTAGTGAACGTTCTTTATTGTATTTAGGTCAAATGTCTAAGAAAGTGCATGTTTAAAGAAAATCTCTTACAATTTATTAAGACAGCTATTTTATAAGCTAAAGCTGAGAAACAACAACAAACTTTGAAAGCTGCTTTAACGTGAAATAAGTAGAAAACACAATAATACTTAGTAAAATGGGATAAATGGATTCTTTTCTGAGCTTTCTTTATTTGAAGCCAGTTGAAGTTAATCTCATGCTATTTTTATATCGGTGATCTTTTAGATACGCCTTCCATGTACAGGTAGCGATCAGATATTATTTTGTTTGGGCAAGCCAAGACATGGAAAATTGCTATGCGTAAATTTTATTTTTGTTGCTATTGTGACATGAACATTTGTAGCTGATAAGGTTCATAATATATTATCATAAAAATAAACGTTATTTTTGAGACTTTTATTATTAATACCTCTTTATATTTACGAAATGAGTAGACACTTTTGAATTCTTAATTTTCATTTTATATTAATAAATAATAACTCAATACCAATTAATTTTTAATTATTTAGTACTATATAACAAATAAGTGTCCTTCCCCAACCCCCGTGCATGCGGTTAAAACTTATACACACTTTTGAACCCAACTTTAAAGTTACTAAGATTGCTCTCTCATAGAACTAAATTTAAAGTAATAGAACCTAAAGCTGTTTCGTTGTCACTTGGTTCGTGATTTGACACTTGACAATACTTGTATATATAATGCTAGGGGGCTCCGCCCCTTGCTCGCTTCGCTCGCTCTTTTCGCTATAGAAAAAATCTAAAGTTAAAAAAGCTAACGTATGTGTATTAAATAAAAAGTTTAATTAGTACCTATTATATTTATTATTAAGACGGTGATACGAAAGTACCTAGCCTCAGGGCACTCAGTTATGACACATTACGTGTTCAGTGAATGTGTTACTAGAATGATATAATGAAAACAATGTATGTGCCTAAATGTGAATTGAATCTATTCTATCACTCTCTTAGCTTCACGCTGTATCCCGCACATGGCAGGGTAGACAGAGTGAACTTGGGAACTTAGTGTTAAGACACTCCATTTCGTTTCCCCACTTGCTACCAGAGCGAAGAAATGAAAATATTCAATATTTAAATAAAAAACATTAAATATATCATTACCTCAAGTGCCTCAAATCTCAATAATCGTTTTTTAAGCCCTAGTCCGGTTGATACCAAATGATCGCTAAGTTTCACAACGTAACAAAATTTAACAAAACAATAGTAGAAATGTATGAACGTACGGTGTTCAGGAATGCGACTAATTATCGAGTTCGCTTGGATGTCTGCCAGGTGGTGTATATGAAAATTGATAGATGTGCTAGTCTGTAAGCTTAAAATTTAGTTTTAACTCATGTAAATATAATAATAGTTAGTATGTTACTGTTATTTTAATTTTTTGTATTTGAATTTGAATTTGTTCCTAATTTCCGCCGAATTCTTGAGACGTTACTTGATGAGCAACGGAAATGACGCGCTTTGTGTCATTAACCAGAACGATAAAAAAAAAAAAATATAATTCTTACTCCCGAAAGGGAATAGAACCCACAATCTTTGCACTTACAGTCACACGCTTGAGCCCTTGTGCCATAACGGCCTTACATATTACATATTTAATAGCTACGATCGCTAGGCCTGTCGTGGTGCAGCGGCACAAGCGTGTGACCGTAACCGACAGGTCCTGGTTTCGAACCCCAGTCGAGGAAAGGAAATATTTAATATTTTCAATTTAAAATATTTAATGTTTCATTTCTTCGCTCTGGTAATAAGACAAAGCGCGGCGTTGAGTTCCGCCACTTAACACGCAATGCCTCAAATTCGGCGGAAAGTGGTAGACTGTAGTGGAGCGGAGTGTCTTATCACTCAGATTCCCCGGTTCCCTCTGCCTACCCTGCCCTGCGCGGGATACAGCGTGAAGCTAAAAAAAATAATTGCTACAAAGCGATATTTAAAATTTTAAAAAACACATTGAACCAAAATAATCACAACCACAATTAGGCGAAATGGTTTTAGATTTTTTTCAAATCTGGTTGACAAAGAATTGACAAGACAGTTATTAAGAATGACCGTGATGAATAAGGATTCCCATCAAAAAAACCACACTTTCATCGGGTTATTAAATTCAGGAGCTACAGGGCCACAGACAGTCATAAAAGTATTTTATGACTGTCTGTGGCCCCGTAGCTCCTGAATTATTTTTTTTTAGCTTCACGCTGTATCCCGCACTAGGCATGGTAGGCAGAGGGAACTTAGTGTTAAAAGACTCCGTTCCGCTTCCGTTACCCACTTTCCGCCGATTTCCTCAAATTCGTGTTGAGTGGTGGAACTCAACGCCGCGTTTTGCCTTATTACCATAGCGAAGAAATGAAACATTAAATATTTTAAATTGAAAATATTAAATGTTTCATCTCCTCGACTGTGGATCGAACCAAGAACCTGTCGGTTACAGTCACACATTGGTTACATAGAAACGATTCATCTCGCATAAAACAGAGTAAGCAGAGAGAACTTAGTGCGAAAACACTCCACATTTTCCGCAAAAATTTCAAGGCAATTAATCAAATATAACCTTTATCTTGAATATAAATCGAATTCCAACAGTCGCGTACAGTACCACTGCACCACGGCGTTCTTGAATTGTATTATTTTATCGTAATGTAGGCACCGGGCACTCCACGTGACGATCTATCAACTATTTTCGCCATTATACCCAATTATCTATTGTTGATTCGATTTTGAATAGATTCAAATTTACTTAATAATGTCTATTTTACTACCGTGAAAGGAAAGTAATTAATTCAGTTTGTTAAGTACTATTTATAGGATCTAGTTATATTTATAGAGAGGTCGGAAATATATAGCTTAATATATAGAATGGAGTACTAAGAGAGAATTTGGCGTTAACAGTACCAGCACTCTGCCGATGCCGAACCTGAGAATCCAAAGCTAAGTGCGTGTTGAGTAGAAGAATTAGAAGCATTTCGTGTTAAATAGAGTAGCCGCACTTACTACACTAGCAAGAAAATGAAACTATCAATTATCATTTTAACAATATTCACCGTGTCCTTTTTATCCTAAAATCATCATAATATTTGATTAAATTATGATTGATAATTATTAAAAATATTAAAGACATTACATTGAAGTAGGCGTTTACTTAATATATGACTAAAACTAACTATATGTATATTTAAATAAAAACATGTTTCACGCCAAAAGGTCACGATGTAATTTCCCAGAAATTGCTTACGTTGTACCAACATAGCGGTGTTATTACAATCCACCAACTTATTAGACTGAATGAATTTTATAATAATTTAAAAAAATGAGAAGAAATTATTTTGACTACTAAGATTTAAATGGTTTATATTATTTTTTAAAGTATTTAATTTGTATAATATTGTATTGTTTTATTTAGGATGTTAATTGAGTGCTTTTGATATAGAAATAAAACAATATTATAAAAGTGAAATTAACTGACTGCAGGAAGTGAAATATTTCATATTTTCATTTATTTGCTGTAATAATAAAGCAAAGCGCGACGTTTGAATTCATCCAATCAACAGTTTATGACTTAAATTTTACAGAAAGTTGAAAATAAAAATGTCCTCATAGAAATTGAATGTCTTAACACTAGGTTACCAAGTACCCCCAGTCTGTGAAGACAAAGTGCGGTGTTGCTTGGTGCATAGACAGCGTAGTATCTCTGCCTCTCTACTCTGCTATGCAAGATACAGTGTGGAGATGTAAAGTCAGTTAACCAAATCTTTTTTTAAGCAAATGCTTATTTACTCATTTCAGACTTTAGACACAGACAGTATTGAATGAACTTCGAAGATAAAAATAATCGTTATTTTTAACAAGAAACAGACTCGGCTCGCTTAGAATATATATAAATTTTCAGTGAATTCTGCAAAATATTTGGAAATTTTGCAGAACAAATAAACCGTTAGTTAACTAATGGTTTCCGTAAACTATGCTTTTGATTTGTATAAAAATTACTTTAAAAATGTATTGATTATTTCACAAATTAAAAATTCCGCAAAAAAAAATGTAAATAAAATACTATTTATTTAAAATACTATTTTTTAGCTTTACACTGTATTCCTTACACAGAAGCCTCGTTATTAGAGTCGCAAAATCCCTAAAAACAATATGACAAAAAATATATATGTAAACAAAAAAGTTTTAATTAACCCATTTCCAGATACAATTTATGTGAAGGTGATCGCCGCGTGATAAATCTACTGATTTATAGACGAGAGACACTAATTAAATGAGCCTTCAAGAGTCTTATAACGGCTGTGATACGTTGCTATAGCAACTGAACTACCTAGTACTACTCTACATTGTACTTTGATATTGAATTGTTAAAGGAATATTATATATACGTTAAGATATTGAGATTTGTCGTGGCGCAGGGGCACAAGCGTGTGACTGTTAACGGGACTATACGCGCAATAAATGATAATAATTAATATTCTAAATTTAAAAACGTATAAAAAGATGAAAAGTATGAGAACAAATGGCTTAGCGGTCACAGCGCTTGGATAGATTCCAAGAGGCGCGGGTTCAAATCCTGCTTCGTTCAAATTTTTCTACGTTTTTAAATTTAGAATTTTTCTTTCCTAAGTGTGGAATAACACTTTAAAAATAGTAAAAATAATTAAAATTTTTATTTCTTCTTTCGATAAAGGAAAAGGAAGAAAAAAAATATGGGGATTAAAAATGGGGATCAAACCCATAAGAGTTGATCTTACAATCTAACAATGTGTGTGCTGCATCATTATGATTTCTAATATATAAGATTGAGCATGCAAATGTATTCTCAAACAAAATTTAAGACATTTTACTCAATAATAGACTTATCATTACTACGTTTTAGAAATTTGGAAAACCCCTCCATAAAATAGCATTACGGCGTAACATCTGAGTGCCCAATGTTATCTCTACATATAACTGTCGATCAGTGCTTTTTTCCTTTGAACTGTATTTATTACAATAATTTATGGGTGGAATTTTTGGAAAATCCATTCTTAAAATATCACCTAGCTATAAATTTGAGTGTTTTTTTATATTTAAACTAGGAGTAGATTGGTAGTTTCAACAGTAAATGTCAGTCTGTCAGCCAGATGTGATCAATGACGTAATCCGTAAAGAAATTCTTTATAGCTCTATGGTATCTATAACGAAATAGCTTTTTGGTGAACATAAGCAATCGTACGAGTATATATAGTTGATAAAAGTGCGGCGTTAAGCTACATCTCTCGTTCTGCAATATACAAATTCAAATATCTTGAATTCGAATGACAGGCATGAAACAGAGTCCTATATAGGAGGTAGTGGCTGCCAGTACGTGTAAGTACATGCAGACTTTCTTTTTGGACGTCTCTGGAGCCTTCGACAATGTATGGTGGTCCATGATCCTTCTCAAGGTCAAATCCAGAGGATGTTCATCGAATCTCTACCGCATGTTGGCTGGATATTTCCACAACAGGCGAGTGGGTGAGGTTAGGAGTAGGGTGGCGTGGACGACTGCTGCGGTGGGCTGCCCGCAGGGCTCAGTATTGGGACCCTCACATTGAAACCTCCTTATGGACGACTTGTTTCGACTGCCATACCCGGAGTGTGAATACCTGATTGTCTTGTACCTGATTGAATATTTTCAACGTTCTTCGTTGAATATTAACCACGGATAGCGTGAAGGCATTGGCCTCACGCACCCCTGCACAGGCACTTGTACTGAGCGGGGACAGAGAAACCGTCTGGGCTTTTCCTCTTATAAGTTACACTCGATTACACCTTGAAAGAGAAAATGTCTGCTAACTAAAGCATAATGCTCGATAAGCACCGTAGCACTGCCGGTGCTAGCGGAGGTCCTGGAGGTAAAGCCTACCACAAGTGGAGCCTAGGATGGAGAAATCCAAAATTTTGCAAGGGACTATTAAGGGATGGCAACAAAGATAGCATGGTGAGGAAAAGAGTAGGGAGCTTTATCGGTACTTCCCGGACGTGTTGGATCGACTCGACGCTGTGTGAGTCGAGCCTGACTATATGATCCTCCAGATGCTGACAGGTCATGGATGCTTCAGGAAAAGACTGTATGATATAAAACTTAGCGAAATGAGGATGAGAGTATGGAGCATCTGCTGTTTGTGTGTCCCCTCTATAAGGAACTTCGGCAAGAATAGATGGATGAAATGATTCGGAACGAGGAGGGCCCGGCTTGCTACTGCGATTTCGTGTCCAGCAAGGCCAACTTTCACAGGTAAGGAGGAAGCAGCTAGAGAGAGCCTGAAATCGACGATGGGGAGCAGGTGTCAAAGTGGCGTGGCGTGGTATACTCTACCAATGCGGTTAGACGCAGACCACCCTACTAGGTAGGAAGAGGGCCAGAAAAGGCGAAAAAGAATGTAGGGAGTCAAGAGGTGGATTCCTGCCATGCGTCACACTTCCATTGTTTTGGACCATACAGCAAGATGCTGCATATAGTGGTGGTGTGATTGTCCTGTTATCTTACTAATATTATAAATGCGAAAGTTTGTACGGATGTGTGTATGTTTGTTACTCTTTCACGCAAAAACTACTGAACGGATTTTCATGAAACTTTGCAGTAGTATAGCTTCGATATCAGAATAACATAATTGGGAAATCTGTATCTGACTGACTATCATCTCATTTTATTAACCGACTGCAAAAAAGGAGGAGGTTCTTTATACGTATGTTCCTCAGATTACTCGAAGATGGAAAAACTGATTTTAAAAAAAACTTTTTTAATCGTTGGAGTTACACAAAGATAATTACTGTAGGATCATTTATCTTAAATAGTTCTAAATAAAAGTCCGCGACAGCATATATTTATCTTTTATGTGTAAGTCACTATGACCAAAATAGTGAACGCGGACAAAGTCACGGGTAACAGCTAGTTCTTTATAAAATTTAATACTGAAAAATTTTAAAACTAAAAAACCAGATTTTTTATTCAAAAACGTTAACCTCAGAAATAAGAGCCTTAATTTTTATATATTGTATACTTTATTTATCGAGGTAGGCTATGTAACTACGCAAGTGAAGTCGCATAAATATGTTAGTTGTATATTGAAAGCGACATTTCAATAAACTAAAAATAAACCTTACGAGGATAACAAGAATAATAAGAAAACAGATGTAGTATAATGAAAATGAGTAAAGTTGGTCATGCATGCAAACACATCATTTACGTCTTTATAAGGAAGTGCTGTGCAATTGGCATGCCGGCATCTTGTTATTTTTGAACTTCACGCTGTCTTTGACTGCCCTCTAATTTCAAATGTCCACTTTTGTGTTCTACTCATACTCAGCCTCACGATGTACCTCGCATTAGAATAGCAGGGTAGGCACAGAAAACTTGGTACGTTCCATACCTTACTTTCGCGTCGCGCTTTGTCTTGTTACCAGAGTGTAGAAATGAAAAAAATAAATATACCATTTCCTCGAGTGGAGATCGAACACTCCCCCCCCCCTTCCCCCCAACAATCGGCCGCTTGTGCACCTACGCCACGAAACACCTTATAATTTTCTACATGTAGAGGTAATATAATGCAAAGTGAATATCGCTTCTAATGGATGGTCTCCAGAACACAGGAAGCGTGTAATGAACAATAGTCGAGAAAATTACTTATACAGTTAGAAAAGTTAACGTCTCCGAGCTTGGAAAGGTCAGCTCAACCTCTAAACTTCTTAAATTATATTCACAACTGGTATAAAGCTGAGAAAGTTTACAAACAACTTTTTAATAGAATCATTTCAGATATAAAATCTTTCATCACACTTTTAAGAAATAAATAAAGAAAAATATTTTTTATAGCTTCCCGCTGCACATAGAGGGAACCTCTTGTTAAAACATCTCGTCAATTTCTTCAGCCATTATGTTGAGTAGCGGAACTCAACGCCGCGCTTTCCTTAATATAGGAAACGAGGAAATGAAAATACATACTAAATATTTCGTTCCTCCGAGTGTGGGAATGGAAAACGCAACCGCCACGTTAAAAATAACCCGCTTGTGTTGCTGAGAAGTGATTGTAATAATTCAAATAATCATTTATTTATTTTATTGACTTTTAATACGCAATTTATATTTTGATAACTTGTTCATTGCCAATAATTCTATTATGTTCTAAGATTGTGTGTGTAACAATATCATAAATTACGCTCCAATAATCCAAGATATACACAGGATTATTGAAAAGTACGTCTAATATAATAAATGTTAAAGTTTGTGAGGATGTATGTGAGTCGTTAGAACTAGCTACAGAACAGA
>DWMZ01006458.1:0-10308 GCA_018249855.1 Eueides tales michaeli | reverse complement strand
TATATATATATATATATATATATATATATATATATATATATATATATATATATATATATATATATATATATATATATATATATATATATATATATATATATATATATATATATATATATGAATAAAGCAAATTATTAAAGAATCTATTCCAATAATGTAGGAAAAAAACTAAATAAGTAACAATATGAAATAATGAGGGGTCGAGTGACTTAAAGAAGATATGGTGTATGGAACCGGACACTGAAACACCTTCGCCATTTATTTCTGTCCAATTTGATTCTATCTTTATATATACATATATATATGACTATGTGACATAAAAAAATTCAAGGTTTTTTTTTATGTTTTCAACTTTATCATAAAATATAGATAAATAACATAGTGACCAGTCACTTAATATATTAACACATTTTATAAACATTAGGTTTAGGAGGAGAGCTACCCTCACACTATGCAAGCATATTAAGCTATAACTTTTCCATAGCTTTAAACCAAGAAACAAAACGATAGATAATAATTTTCGAAAAATTGGAAATAATAAATTGGCGTTAAACACCGCTGCAGTTCTATTATATTGATAAATGCTGTTAAATAATGCTTAACATTGTAGTATATATATTTTTTCTTATATATCTTATTCTATATACAGACAACGATCAGTTACAATTTTTTTATATAGAAGAAAAGCCAAAGAGTCTATACATGCATCGTTCGTGCCGAAACTACTCCATTTGCATTTTCTTTTAACTTATAACATATATATATATATATATATATATATATATATATATATATATATATATATATATATATATATATATATATATATATATATATATATATATATATATATATATATATATATATATATATATATATACAACCTTAATTTATTTATTAATTATTACTAAGTATACCAAATTGGACGGACAGACAAGGACGTTTCGATACAACAAAACAACACCAACCAACTAATTACTAAAGATAAACACTATTGACTAGAAAAGTAATTAAAGATTGCTTTACCAATTATTTGGAAAGGCAGTTATTATGGCGTTAAAAACATATCTTGCTAACTTAACATAATAACAAAGATAATAATTTATATATTAATATAATATTCCATGTTACTTACGACCATAATATATTAAAAAATAGATAATACGTATTATGACAAAAACAACTATTATCTTATAATAGTAACTTAAAAATAAACATAATTAAATAAATCTAAATAAAAATATCAACAATATATAAACTATTAAATTATGCATATTTTGTGAAATAAAAAAAAGACGGAAACTTCAAAAAGACAAACTCCACAGATACAATATAAACATAAACTGTCATAAATTACTTTTTTTTATTTGGTTATCTGACATATTGCGGGCTAACTACTATTATTATACATACATAGATTAAAATAAAATAAAAAATATATTACAGCCATCCAGTTTTAGGGTGTCTTTTAATAGTGTTGACATCTTCAATTTTCTTGCCCGGCGGAAGTACTTCAGGGGAAGTCGGGGGTATAAGCAGTTCAGTGCTGGACGATGACAACAGTTTAGATGAATTTGCGTTCGTACTCTAGAAACGTGTAATTATGTTTTAAAGGTTTAAAGGCAAAAGCGGCATAACTTGTGTTTTAATAAATATAATATTTAAATAGTTGCGAAATTCATTACAATAATAACAAGAGAAATAAGGGACATAGTGAAATTAAAATAATATGATATGAGACGAAAAATACAATACATAAATATTATTAATAAAAATGTCTGTATTTTTCGTATTTTTTACAACAAAAAAGTTTGACTACTAGTACTCAGTATTTTTTATCCATTATTTAAGTCCTAATGAAGCTTATATTCTTATATCTTGTACGTAAATTTAAATTGCATTCGTACATTTATGCCATTTTTGCCTTATCATATTTCATTTGTAGGTCAATGGCTTAAAAAAGTATCTGTCACTGATAACACGTACAAGTATCACATGAAATCCTAAATTATAAAGTAATTAACATTTAATTTTACTAAAAATACTATTGTATTGATTAATTTACATTTAGAAAGAAGTCATCTCTGTGATTTACACGTGGACTTGATCAAACAAATTAAGTAAATATTACTTAATTGTCTACAATATAAATAATTTAGAAATCCTATAGTATAATTTATAAATTAGGTTAAGAGAAGACTGCCTGAGATGATAAAATGATTATTTACATTTAAGCGAACGCGAGTATTGTTTTTACGACGCAATTCCTAGCGCAGCGGTCAATAAAAACCAAATAAAAATGCCTAATCCCTATATAAAATCGCCAAAACCATTCTCTTACATTTTTGCGTTACAAAGAGATGTAACATAAACATAAACGAAAAGGTTAAACAAAGTGTACTAGTCTATTATATTAATTAACAATATTTTTTTTTCTTTAATTATCCTCTTTCATTATTAATTATACAAACAATAGCAAAAAAATCTTTAAACAGTTTTAGTCTTCTTGCGACTTTTTAACTTTGAAAAATGTATATATATATATATATATATATATATATATATATATATATATATATATATATATATATATATATATATATATATATATATATATATATATATATATATTTCACTTAATTGATCAAGAATCGAACCAACACAATCATGACAGGTTGTGTTGGTTCGATTCTCGATCGAGTATGTAAGTTTACGGTCTCACGCTTAATCCTGCGCCATAATTGACCTTTAAAAAAAATACAACAATTAAAAATCATGTTTTATATATAAAGTGTAGTTAAATAAACTTATGCCTTTTCACATTAGACAATAAGATATTTTGATAAACATTACCTGATCTGGTCCTGGCTTAGGAGATGGCGATCTGGATCGTGGCGCTGGAATCGGCTTGGAGCCACTAGGCCCGGCTTCCAATGACAGCTGCGATATAAACCGATATTGCGTACACCGTAAATAAAGTTTAGAAATATATAATGTAAGGTGGAATACTAAAGAAAAAAAATAAGTAACAAGTAGTTCCGAGCTTTTGACTTTGCTCGTGTGGTTAAGTGGTATTTTCCTTTGCCAATTTCCACTAAAAGTTAAAAACATTGAAAGTTAAGTGTGCAAATGTTATTTGATGATATATTTTCATTTATGTAGTATGTAGATTATTATTACGTTACGCTTTAATGATGTCGGAATTAAGCTATATTGTATAATTATTAAATACAGTTCCAGCACTTGGACGACGACTCTTGCTTGGAAAAGTTTCAAATTGAGCCAACTCCTTAAATCCTTAAAAATCTGTCCTGTCCTTTAAAACTACAATCCTATAAATTCTAAATTGTTAAAAAAATAAAATTAATAACATGTATCAGCAACGGCGGATCTCAACGCCTTATTTTGTAATAACATAGTAATGAAATTAAACTTGTTGAACCTCAAACAGGGTTCAATCCCATATGTATTTACAATTACTCGCGTTAAGAATATAGCTCTCACTGTGCTAGTCTCTCTCTCTCTGTCTCAGCTTCATTATATCCCGCACATAGCAGGGTTGGAAAAGAAAGGCAGAAAGAACTTAGGAACCTAATATTAAGACACTCCGTCCCGTTCTCCACTTTCCGCTGAATTTGAGGCATTGCGTGTTGACTGGCGCAACTCAACGCCGCGCTTTGCCTTTTTACCACTGCACCACAATAGTCTTTATTATATCATATATAAAACTTACCTTAGATTTAGTATACGGTGGAGGCGGAAGACCGTCTTTAGACGCCTTAATATCTAATGCGGTTGGACGAGCGACGGCGATGTCTCGAGATATGTCTTGAGATCGGACTTCTGTTACCTGAGATATTTATGAACATAAATATGAATTATTAGAAATTTTAGAGAGAGTTAACAAGAAGTAAAATAGAAAAGATACTTTGTGATTATTCTTTACTTTCTCTCCCCCTTCTCTTTCTACTCTATAGAGAGAATATCAAGTGAGATCAGTAATCATATGGAAAAATAAAATACAATATAATTATAAATAACGGAACTCAACGCCGCGCTATGCCTTGTTGCCAGAGTGAAAAATGAAAATATTAAGTATTTCTTTTCCTCGAGTGAGCATGGTCACACGCTGGTATCGCTGCACCACCACAGGCAAAAGCATCGATATAATTCAAATAACACAGTCGCTACCCCAAAATATTTCACGATTCATATTTTACGAACCAACTATAAAAATTATATATTTTATGGCAGGATAGGCAGAGGGAACCTTGAGTACCTAGTGTTAAGACACTCTGTGTTCCCATTAACTCCATTCCCTGTTCAACTGAATTTAGAAGCATTGTTCAGTAAACTATATAAAAATTTATCATATTGCAGTTACTTTATTTATAGAAAAATATCCATACAGACAGATCTAATAGCAGTGATTTATCAATGTACAGTTCAACAGATTCTATTAAACGTAACTATAATTCATTGAAATATACGACTAAATTTAAGGTAAATGTCATTGATTTTGAAATGTACGAGAACGAGACTTACGATCTATACGTATTACCATATTTATTTTCTCATCATCATTTATCATTTATTTCATGAAATAATTTATTTATTTGATAAATTATTTTGTATTCACTTTTAATTGTATCTTTTCATTTTATATAAAAGCATATATATGTGATTTAGTTACAAAATCTTCTAAAATAATGGAATTTGAACTGACAACTACAATATACTCGTATAGCTTTTTTTCGACAAAAACCCTAATGAATTTTGTATCTGCGTTTATTTGTATTTTATTGTTTCCGCATATGGCAGATTAAGTAGAGAAAACTTGGGAATCTAGTGTTAAGACACTCCGTTCAGTTCTCGACTTTCCGCTGAATTTTGAACATTGCGTATTGAGTGGCAGAACTCAACGCCGCGCTTTGCTGTCTTACTAAAGCGAAGAAATAAAAATATTAAATATATAACTTGAAAATATTAAATATCTCATTTCATCGAATGGGGATCGAACCCACAACCTGTCGCGTTTATGGTCAAACGCGTTTGCTCCTGCGCCACGACAGGCCTCAATCTTAATAAAATTAATATAATCGATAATTTTTTAGAAGTATGTAATTTTTACTTCTTAGATTTCACTTATACACAGATAAAGTGTTCTTAATATATAATATAAACATTTCACTATCAGCCATTCGTTCATATCCATATAAACATATATCTACATACATTCCGCTCCACGAAAACCCAACAATGTATAAAAAAAAATAAACAATTGAGGCAATGGTGGCGCAGTGGCATAAATGTGTGATGGTAAACGCGAAGTTTGTGAGTTCGATTACCAACCGAGGAATTCAATCCTTTTATATTTTTACTATTTTTAAAGTGTTATTCCACACTTAGGAAAGAAAATACTAAATTTAAAAACGTATAAAAATTTGGACGAAGCAGTATTTGAACCTGCGCCTCTTGAAGACCGTTCATCAAACCTTTTATATTTTCTTTGCTTTGATAAAAAGAAAAACGCAACATCTCGAAATTTTTAATGGCCCGTAGGGAATGGCTTTTCTCACGCTAGGTTCCCATCTGCCTACCTTGTAATTTTTATGTATTCCGCATAATACAGCGTGAAGTTTAAAAAAAAAACTTACGCTTCTTTCTCCTGGCACAGGTGGAGGCTTTTTCTTTACCACTCTCGGCGGGGATCCCCCGCCGGGGACACGCTTCGATTTTAGAGGAGTCGGTTCTAAATGTACACATAAATTAACACTTTGTAAAAAAGTTAATTTAGAGGCTAGAAAGAGGCTCTCACTGTAACTAAGAGATTTGTTGGCTGGAAACTCTATTCGAAGAAATCAAATATTTAATATATATTTTTTTTCATTTTTTAACTCTGGCAATAAGACTTTATTTCAGCGGGAGAAGTATCTTAGTAGAAACGGTGTCTTAACACTAGGTTCCCAAGATCCCTTTACGTACCCTGACATGTTTGTACAGCGTAAAGCTAAAAAAAAACAAACATTTCATATGTAAACACGGCATCATCTGAAAACTATTGACTCAAAAATAGGGCAGTGCGAGGGGAATCGAATATGCTAACGCTAGGTTCCCTCTGCGTACCCTGCTATATGCGTGAAGCTAAAAAAAACATATAAAAAGTTATTGATCATAATATTTTTTGACATTTTCAAAATAAATTATGTCAATAGAAAAACAAAAATTATACTTCTTTTATTTATTTATAGGATGTGTTAAATAAAGTTAGGCCAAAATAAACAATTACTTTTGGTGTATTTTCTTTATGATGTAAGGAACATTAACTAACCAGGTTGAAATTTTTCACTTCCGGTCGGACTGACCGATCGTTGGTAAGGACTCGGACTTCGATCCCTGATTGATACACTTGTTGTGGAAACCTGTATGGAACAGAAATACTATATATAGAATATAATATACTATATATAGACTTTTTATATATAGGATAACCATACACCTTTATACAATAATTTTACATTATTGCTATATAATTTTAAAAATGTATGCTTATTTAAAATTATTAACATTCTTATTTAAAATTACTTTGATGTCCCCGATCTAGATATAGAAAGCCTGCAATTTTGATTCCGCCATTAACATTTAATTTCTACGTCTACTCTCTACTAGATATGGGAAAAGCCTAATTGTAAACACAAGTTTGTTTAGTTTCATGCTGAATCCCGTATATACATACATATATGCCAGAATAGGGAGACGCATGATAGTGTGTTGATTGGCGGAACTTAACGACGCACAAGAACGCAAAAATTTAAAAACTAAGCCTACTTTTCTAACTTCTGACAAAGAAATGTTAAAGAATAAATATATATGCAACAGTATTTTTCAGTTTTCATATGTGTCCACAACTCGATAATCCTATAGAGAATGTATTTTTAAAGCCCTAAACTAAATTTCAAACGTGTAAGCTTTATACTTGAAAAGCTTTTGTTAGCCATTCGTATTTTTTGATTTATATGTAGATGCAGCTTGATAGATAATGTATCTATGTGTATGTAACATGGAAAAAGAGCTATTTTTTATAAATTAAATAAAGAATTAAACATTATATGAAGAGTCACCATCAATAATTTGAAATACACAATCAATGTGCTTATTTACGACAATTAAATTTAAACCATTTACAAACACTGGACAAAGTTAATTGATAGCCTTTAGAAAATAGATATAAAATATGTCCAATCATATTTAAATCTAAGATTAAAAAATACTATAAAATATCTTAAAGCACATATAATATGAAATAAAATATATTATATGTGAGTGTACAGTGGGGAACGGAGTATCTTAATACTAGGCTACAAGGTTCTGTCCCTTCTATAAGCAGGATATATTGTAAAGCAAAAAAACATACAAACGTTTATATTCTCGTCCTTATAATACTATTTATACATCGTTCCACTACTAAATACGCAATCCTTGAAGCATTACGCGTATAAGTGACGAAACCTTTTCATACGCCGGAAAATGAAGTGTCGTAACACTACGCTTCCAAGTTCTCTCTGCCTATCCATATGTGAAATACAGCGTGAAGCAGAAAAAAAATATAAGCAGTAGATATTCTAATATATATAAAGACAAGATGAGGCCTGTTGAGGCGCAGGGGCGGGGAGTGTGTCTGTAAACGTGAGAGGATGTGGGCTCATTCTCCACTCGAATAAAAGAAATAGTTTTTCACGATTGTTACACATTTTAAATGAAACAATTTTAACCGGACTAATCGCGTATATATTGTTTGATCAACATTTTTTGGAAACCCGACGTTTCGAACACAGTAGTCCGTGGTCACAGGTAGACTGTCCCGAAACTTGTTTCATTTAAAAAAATGAAATAGTTATTATTTTCAAATTAAATATATAATATTTTCATTTGTTTGCTCTAGTAACAAAGCAAAACGCGTTAGTCTCCGCCACTCAACACGCAATGCCTAAAACTTAGAAGAAAGCGGAGAACGGAACAGAGTGTCTTAACACTAGTTTCCCAAGTTTCCTCTGCCTACCCTGCAATATACAGGATACAGCGTGAAGCTAAAATATTTTGAAAGAAAATATGATTGAATAAAGATAAACCTTTGACGGTGTTGGACTTGACGACCTCGGAATTGGAGAGATGGTTCTGCTCTGAAAACCATTGGGTGTCAACAACCTTACTACAGGCACTGATCCACTGGGACCTGTTCAAATTGAAATCCTTTTTTTAGAAAGTCACATGATATCATTGTAGTTAGAGTATAAAAAATTGTCTATTCCAAGATTTTTACTCTATGGGTAAGAATAGACAACAGAAATTCCGATATAAATATCAGACATTAATGTATGAGATGCTTACACTTGGACGGTTTTTTTGTGTCTAAAAAGTGTAAATTTGTAAGTGTACAGAAGTTGTCTGTATCGCGTGATTTATTTACATAATTGTTCGCGCTGCGTTATTGAAAATGTTGAAACTGTTGGAAAACTTTTTTAGTACACTAGACAATCATATACAGCATGTTCATACAATGGCTGAAACGACACTAATGATTGTCATAATAGATTTTGCTGTGTATATTGTCGTAGTCTAAAGTCGTATTATACATACATATGTATTGAAGTAATACAGAAAATAAATTAAAAAGATCATTAGTACACTTTATTCAGGAATTGCTAACTGTTTAACAGAAATATCAAGTTTAATTGCATTTTTTTTCTAATTATAACGAAGCACGATTTGAACTTGCAACTGATCATAAATTAAAATTCTCCAAAAATCTTAACAACTATATAACAACTATATAATGTACAATATATATAACATAATTACATCAAATGATTGTATAAAATTGATTGAGAATTTTTACTGAACAAACCTGGCTCTCTCCAAGGAGATCTGGGAACGTTTAAGCTGTTGGGGTTTTGCTCCTTGATCTCAGATGAGATATCCTTGATGAGCTCCAGGATAGTGTGTCCGGAGGGCTGCGGCATTTCCACCGGAGATGATGCCCTTGACCCTTTCGAGAACGAAATAATATTCCAGATTATTTAGGACTAGCAACACGCTCGCGGCTTAGCACGCTTGCACTATATATTATTTACTCTTTCTCTATTCCCCATTTTCCCCCGATTTGAGGTATTGCGTGTTGAGTGGTGATCAACGCCGCGCTTTGCCTTGTTACCAGAGCAAAGAAATGAAAACATTATTTTGTTTCTGTATTAATTTCATTTTCTAATAATAATATCATTTGAAAAAACAATATTTATACATATATTAATAAGTAAAGCTTTAGCCAGTTCTATAAAACATTTTCTTCAAAATCATATAACTTGTTTATTTATAAGCCGATTGTAATAACAAAACAAATTCTAAATGTAACGGAAAGCTTTTCAAAATTCAATAGTGATAACTACAGTTGAACAAACAAACAGGCAGGAAATCATTATATTTGTTTCTATTACGTTAATAAATCAACATTTTATTGAAAGCATAGATGATAGATTTCCATTTAATTTAAGAAGATCATATCATGTTTATGATGAACGTTTTAGCACCATAGAGTTATACTAGAATTAATCTAACTAATATTAATTAATGTTATCTATGATATTTTCATTACAAAGTTAACATATTTAAATAATTAAATAAGGAATACCAACTAAAACATTACAAAATCAAACTTTCAATAAGTATATATCAAATACGCTTAATCTAGTTTAGTTTCGCTTCGCTCGCTGTCATATATAAAAAAAATTTTGAAGAATAATCTTGAGGTATGCGAAGCAGCAAGCACTGCGACGCGATAGGTTGTGAGTTTGATCCCCACTGAAGAAATGAAATATTCTCATTTTTTTTTTTCGAATGTGACGATTTGCTGTTAGCCCTACTGGCTTTTACACCGACACCGGGTGGGGAGGGAAGAGGGTACTCTATCCCTGAAAAGAGCAAGCACTGCTTGAGAGGATGTCGGCGGCGGCAAGGGCGCCCCCTGCGGGACTCGAACCTAGGCTTGCGGCCGGCGATAGGGCTGGGAATATTCTCATTTCTTCGCTCTGGTAATAAAGCAAAACTGAGCGGAAAGTGAAGAGGAATGTAGTGTCTTAACACTAAGTTCCCTAATTCCCACTGTGCGGAATACGGCATAAAGCTAAAAAAAAAACAATACAATTATACAAACCAGGCATAGGTGAATGCATGACCAGCCTCTTTGCCTGCTCGATCGCTCGCTGCAAGTTCTGCTGGTTCTTGAACGACTGGCGCGTACGACAGCGCCCGATC
>DWMZ01006457.1:0-10308 GCA_018249855.1 Eueides tales michaeli | reverse complement strand
TTGAGTTCCATCACTCAGTACGTAATGGAGTATCTAAGCACTGATTTATTTTTGGATTCCTTGCCATGAGCAAAGGCGTTAAAATACTCTTAACGCGTTGACTTATCTCTTTCTGCAGTTTTGCCAATATTTTGTCATTGGAAAAAAATCAATAATATAATGATATATATGTAAAGGATTGTTTTCTTTTAAAGCCGAGTAAAAAGAGTTAGGACGCAAGCACATAAGCACGTGGTCAAAGAGAATATGTAATAACCCAATTTTATTATTTATGTAATATACTTTGATCTAATTATTATTTATATTTCCTGTCATTAGCATATTTACGCAAGAGATTTTCATGTTTATAATATTACAGTACGAAATATTTTATATTTTTGAATAAAATATTTAATGTTATTATTTCGTCGTTTTGATAATAAGGCAAATTCAACGGAAAGTGGAGAACGGAGTGTCTTAACACTAGGTTCCCAAGTTCCCTCTGCCTACCCTGCCATGTGCGGGATACAGCGTGAAGCCGAAAGAGCGAAATTAAATTACATTATTAAATATACTACAGTCTGAAGGCAGCCTTACAGAGTCAGTACTTCATCGTTAGCTCTCCTTCCCGACTCTTAATTTAGCTAAAACACAGAAAACTCAACAGTATTATTACGGACATTAAAACATTGAAATGAATAATTTGACAATTTCATTTCGAAGTTGTAATGTAAAGATCTGGTTTGTGGGGCAAGGCATAAAATGAAGGTAGTTTTGTATTTTATATAGAAATTTATCCAGATTTTTTTTATTCTAAAGCGTTTTTTTTATGATTAAATCGTAGATATTATGAATACGTGTTCTAATATGTTATTCTTTCTTTATTTTTTTTTGTTAGTAATATGGCGCCAGAGACAACTAAATATAAAAACAATTAGTTTTGGAATTTGGAAATAACTAATTTGCTATTATTGACTGGCGGTACGAGGTTAGAATCTGTAACTACCCGTAACGGCTCAACTAATCCATGATGGCATCACGTCTCACATAATTTACTACTATCAAATATTTCTAAAACATATATAAATTACAGTGTTGACTTCCATGTTGAATTCCACTTTTGCGTTCTCGGAAAGAATACTTGGTGCTTAACATATTTTATTTCTGGTAACAAGAAAAAGCGCACTGTTAAGTTTTACCATTAAATGTGCAATGAGCGTCCTGGAAGAAGCAATGAGTATCTTAACACTAGGGTCCCAATGCACACAATACTATATCCTGGGATACTTAAAAAGCTAAAAAAAATAGAAAAATATCACTGCCATTCTTAGAATATTTGCAAATGACATAGGTTTGTGTCCAGCTATGTCTATATTTTTAAAAATAAAAACAATATCATGAAAGTTGTTCAAATTGCAAAGATTCTCAGTGTAAGGAAAAATACTCCAACTGCCGTCCCAAAGGAACTTTTTAACTTCGCCGAATATAATCTTGGTCTAAAATTACGAGTGAAATTTCTCAAATATCAAACTCATATTTCATTACTTCAAAATTAAGTAAATAAGGTAAATTCTGATAATACATTCATTTAATATTTATTTAAAATCTATATTACCCACTAATTCTTTTTCAGTTTCATAGTGTTGGCAGGGTAGTCAGAGGGAACTTGAAAATTAGTGTTATCACACTCCGTTCCCATTGAGAGCCCATTGGCCACTTTCTGTCGAATAAAAGGCATTGAGTGGAACTGAACGGCAAATTTTTAACTTGTTGGCAGATCGGAGATATTGAAGTATTAAATATTTCATCTCCTTGTGTATGGATCGAATACACAAAAGCCGCACGCTTGTGCTCCTGAATATGGATAGAACTTGTTTGAATTTTTTAAATGTTATGTAATAATAATATTATAAAAATGAAAAAATAAAAAACTTTAAATATTTTATGGTCAATTCATTAAGAAACATTGTAACTTATTTTAAATCAGTTATTTGTCCCACGTTATGTCATAGTGTTGTGATCGTAAGGCCCCTAATGATAATAGTACAGGTACCTCGGGCAAATAGAATTTGTAATTTGTTTATTTTTTCCATAAAAAAGCAAAAGAACATCACCGTTTCCGAAATATCTTTAACAAGCTCAATTTCATGCTTGCTAGTTAACTTATATTTATACTCAAAAAATAAAAATGTTTTGTTTTAAGTACCCAGGTTCTCTCTGTCTTCCATATTAGAATACTCAGTGGAGTATCGTTCATGTAAGTAGATATATATGTATAACTATATAAGATTCACTAATCTAAAAGAAAAGTTATGCGTATGGCAATTACATTGTCTCACTGAAACGTTGTGGCTTCGCATAAACAAAAAAATCTAGACGTAAAATTATCATTTGCAGACTTACTTTACTTACTTGCGTAACAGACGCAGGAAAAAGCTTGATCTAAGAAAATATTTTTCAATTTGCTCATTTAAATTACAGTATATTAATCAAGTAGCACTTTGCACTAGACGTAGGAGTTGTTGTTTTCTTGCTTCACGCTGTTTTGGGGACACAGTAGGGTCGGGAAAGGTACCTACCTAGTATATACTATACTCCTTCCCATTAATTCACTTCTGTTCCCCACTTTCCGCCGAATTTAAGGCATTGTGTGTTGAGTGGCGGAACTCAACGCTGTGCTTTGCCTCATTACCAGAGCGAAGAAATGAAATATTAAATATATAAATTAAATATTTCATTTCCTCCACCGGGGTTCGAACCCAGAACCTGTCGGTTGAACAGTCACACGCTTGTGCCGCTGCGCCACGACAGGTCTGTAATATTTTCATAATATAAAAAAAAATCATATTTGACCGAGGGTCTCAGATTCGTATTTTTGTCAACCAAGAGTGAAAGAGGAGTCTAACTGATGGGTTTGCGGAGGCGTGGATTTGATTCCTGCTGCACTCATTTTTTTTACGTTTCCTTAGTTTCCTTAAGTACCCGCTACGTGTTAGCCATAAATCAGTAACCAACATTTCATAGCTTTATTTTAAATTCAAAAATAAAAATGCTATTTGCAAACTCAGTTCTAATATTTACAAGCTTCGCCTAAGGCTGAATATCGTAAAAAGTAACATATGAGCTTGCAGTCCTAGAAAAATAAAATTTAAATACACTAAGAAGCACTTTGGATGTGGGTTCGATTCCAACGCCGGGGAATAAAATATTTCCTTTTTTTTCGCTTTTGTAATGTTAAGGTCCGCCACTCAGTTCGCTCTCTTAACGCTAAATTCCTTCTACCTTCCTATATGAGACATACAGCGTGATGCTCAGAAACAATTTATATTATACGTTTTTTTAAAATGATATTCCACAATTATTAAAGAAAAATACTTATACAGAATCTCCCTACAGAGATGCATAATATACATAACTTGTAATAAGCGTATAAAAATTTTGATTTATTGACACCGTACGGCTTAGTGATTAGAACGCATGGACGGTTTCCAAAACGTGCTGGTACAAATTCTGATACATTAAAATTTTTGCAAAACAAATCTTGCTTTATAAAATCTAGTGAAATTAAAAAAAAAACATTAATAACTTATCTACATAACGTATGAAAACTTAAAAGTAGTGGGATTTAAACCAACGCCTCTTGGAATCCGTCAAAGCTCTCTGACCAACTGAGACAAACGTTCTCATCAAGCTATTTCAAATTCTAATACGCATTTTACAACTTGTTCATGTTGGTCGAAGCGCTTGTTCAGATTGAGTCAAGATAAGTGAGTTTTATTCCTGTAGCGTTCACATTTAATAAATAAGTATTTTTCTTTTCTAAGTTTAGATTAACACTTTAAAAATAGTAAAAATGAAAAACGATAATTATTTAACTACAAATATTTATTCATCTAAATTGATCTCCCAACTTCCTTGTATAGAGACTGTAATTTGCGCTACTATGGACGTAAAATATGTGTGCGATTTTTTCAGTGATCGTTCTTTTTGGTCGTGACACATTTAACTCTTTCATTTTCTGACCTCAAATTACTCTCAGTGCCTTGTGTTTTCGGAAACAATTGACGACCAAAAAAACCATTAAATATATACCTTTTAAGTGAAGCCTCGAGGTCACTTAAAAGGTATATATTTAATGGTTTTTTTAATGTTAATTTAGTATATATTTAATTAGTATTTAATTTTACAGATAGAAAGTATTGTGGTAGTTTTTTAAAGAGAAAAAGCAGGAATAACGTTAAATTACTTCTCGCACTTATAGCAGAGTAGGTAACGGGAACATGGGGACCTAGGGTTAAAACATTTGGTTCAACTTTTCTCTCCCTCCAACACAATTTTGGAGCCCTTCTGTGTTGAGTGATGAACTTTACGTTTGTTGTTCTTCGTTACTAGAACTAGTCATCGAAAATGTTAAATATTTCATCTTCTTCGAGTGAGAAATGAGTAAACATTAAGCTTATGTGCCACGACAGGCCTTAAACGTTTTGTCTTTTTTTCAGCTTTACGCTGTATCCGTGGTGCTACGACACTATGTTACCTATTTTACACCTAATTATAGAGTTACTACATGTAAAGTGGTGGAAATCAACGCCGCACTTCACCTCGTTACCAGAGCGAGGAAATGATATTAATATATATATATTTTTTTTTGAGTGGAATTCGAATTCACTATCTATCACGTTTACAGCCAAACGCTTGTGACCCTGCGCTACATTTGCAGTACTATTAGTTAATTTTTTTTTCTTAAATATTTCAGTTTGCTAGTACCAAAGAAATTAAGAGCTTTTGACTATCAATTATTAATAATGATATGATGTTGTATCGACAAAAGAAATATTCGAGTCAAAAGAAATACCTTCGTGACAAATTAAGACTATTTAATGCTATATTATGAATTAAAGTGAAAATGAAAAAATATGAGTATGAAAAATATACATGATTTTAGCATTTTTAACAGTCAGTTCAGACCTAGGAAAGGAAGCTACTACTGCTGATCGGCTTTCAATCTAACTGGTTCAAATGATGTTACGTGAAAATGTAAAAAAAATTTAGAAATAGTGGAAAATACTCATATTCGGAAATAAATCATATCTTTTCAAGCATTTTTTGGTTGAATACAACGAATGAATAAAATTAAAATTTAAATAAAAATAAAATTAAAAAAAAAATGGCTAAGTGATATTACCTATTGAACTGTTTCTCCAATTTTTATAAAATGTAGCTAAAAATCATATCATGTATATTAAATACATAAACCGATTTTTGTGTGGCTTTTATTTCGAAGAAAAGCCACACGAAAATCGGTTCATCTATTCTGGAGCTACGATACACTGCCAAGTAGATACATAGACGGACAGACAGGTAAAATTCAGAACACCCCTTTTTGCATCGAGCATTAAAAAGAGTAGCAATCTCTTTCAAAATACACAATTCAAAAAACAGAAGAAGTATTGCAAAATCAGTATTCAAGTAAACAAAATTGAACTGTAAACTTCCGTCGTCGACCGTATCATTGGCATCTAAATTTCATGAAAGAATCCGACTCAGGGGCAAAATGCGGGCCATTAGTCCTCGCTTGGCGTGGTGCCATATATACTATACTACTAAAATAAGCTATACTACTAAAATAAGCTATACTACTAAAATAAGCTATACTACTAAAATAAGCTATCAATGATATACCTGATATTTCAGTTTTTATGGAAAATAATCTTTATTTGTTTGTGGTTTTTAAGTGTGTCTTTGTGTGTTAAATTATGCAACGTATGAAAATATTACATATATTTTTAAAATTGTAATTACAAATTAAATAAAGAATACATTTAAAAAAAATAAAGTAGTGGAGATCGAAAATATGTAAATTATGAATTAATAATAATTTTGATGAAGCTTGGATAAAAACGTGTGGGTCAGAGATCAGAGGGGTTAGATTTCCAATAAATAGATCTTGAAGCCTGTCGTGGCGCAGCGGCACAAGCGTGTGACTGTAACCGACAGGTTCTGGGTTCGATCTCTAGTCGAGGAAATGAAGTATTTCATATTTTCAATTTAAATATTTAATGTTTAATTTCTTCACTCTGGTAATAAGGCAAAGCGCGGCGTTGAGTTCCACCACTCAACACGCAATGCCTCAAATTCGGCGGAAAGTGGGCGGAAGTAGAACGGAGTGTCTTAACATTAGGTTTCTGGGTTCCCTTTGCCTACCCTACCTCGTGCGGGCTACAGCGTGAAGTTATTAAAAAAATCTGAAACATTTTAAATTTTTGTGTGTTTCTAATAAAACACATACATGTAAATAATTTCAAAAGGACAATAAGCGTATTTTTCTACCTTATGAATGGTAGTCTGTACCTGGCGTTCAGCCAGATAAACTATCAAAAGAGTTTGACTGTGACACCGCCTATCATGAGCCATCTGAAACGTTTTGGAAGCAGACTGTGCTAGATTTGTCTATTCTTTTATGCATGAAATATTTTTCTATTTTTGTAGAGTTTCACTTGAATTAAACTGGCTGATAATATACGTTTTTTAATTTTAATATCACTGGGCAGCATTGAGTGTCTTAAAAATATGGACTATCTTTTCACTGAGTTAAGCGTGAAACTGCTATTTATTCTTTGTATTTTTTATTATATCTTAATATAATTGTAATATTTGTCCGTTTAAATGCTTTAGATTTAAATATCACAACGAGAGATTAAAATCCATTATCGACGTCCAAAATAATGACATGATGTTTAATTTCCAATATTTCCTGTACTCTTTTCTAATATTTCACTGTTTCACGCCTTATTGCAGGTGGAAAAGAACTAATCAAGATACCCCGTTCTCCATATATCGCCGAATTCAATAAATTGAATAGCAAATTGACTTCTGCTATCTCTGCTCGCGCGGTATCTTCTTCATAATAACGACTTTTTCGTATGAATGGGGACTCACAGCGTTGCCTACAGCTAGTTCTTTCTTTTTATATGCTATTAAGACAAATGTTTAGTTAAAACGAAAGGAAATAATTAATATTTTCAATTTAAATATTTAGTATTTTCATTTCTTCACACTGATAACAAAGCAAAACATTGCGTTGAGTCTCTCCACTCAGTACCTAAAATTCGGTGGAGAGTAAGGAACGGGACGGAGTGACACAGGTCTTAAGTTCCCTCTGCCTACTCTGCCATATGCGGGATACAGCGTGAAGCTGTATTAAGGCTTAAACTTAGACTTTTAAGCGCAAATATTTCTTACTGTTCTTCGATAAGTATTGATACCATATCAAAATAGGCTTAGAATATAAGCCTGCTAAAGTCTTTTTCTGTTGTTGTGATGTAACTCGTACATTTTTACACGATTTAAAAGTATAAAAAACTGCCTTTATTTTATTTCATACTAGCGGTACTTGCGGTATTCGGAGCTTCGCCCGCTTGAACTATACGAACATTATTTGATTAATTTATTTAGAATGGTTATCTACAACTATTGTTACGCGCTTAATGTATTGTATTTTCTTATTTTTCAGTGTTAGTCTCAGTTTCTCTCTTCAGATGTTCCGGAGATTAACTCAAGTGAACAGAAAGACAGATGGACCAACATTTAAAAGAATTTAATTACGTTTTAGTATTGAGGCCTGTCGTGGCGCAGGGGCAGAAGCGTGTCCGTAAACGCGACAGGTTGTGGATTCACTCCTCACTCGAAGAAATGAGATATTTAATATTTTCAAATTAAATATAAAATGTTTTCACTCCGGTGACAAGGCAAAGCTCGGCGTTAAGTTACGCCATTCCTCATCCTCAAACAGTGCCTCAAATACGGCGAAAAATGAAAATCAGAACAGAGTGTCTTAATACTAGGTTCCCAAATTTCTCCTTCCTATTCTCCTATGTGTGGGATACAGCGTGAAGCTGAGTGGAAACTATGCAATTGTAAAAACATTGTTATTTCGAGATCACAGACCAACACGTAAATTTTAATTATATGCATATTTGTATAGATAATAAAAAAAATATTTCAAAAATTATGAAAATGGTTTAAAAATAACGTTTTTTGTCTCTCCTGAGAATTTGCTTAATAGGCTGTTCACATGCTCTAAGCCAACGATATACTGTAGAGCCCACTTCATATAGCTTGAATGTGTTCGGGTCACTTATCACTAATGTCACTTTACGTCGATGCTGCATATGTATGTCGTTATAGATACGAGAAAGTTTTATGAATTTAAAAGGAAGTAATTTTAAACAATCAGCTAATATACATTTTAGAACAAATTTAGTATCAATTTATAAACTGTTGTATGTAACAAGCAACTAGTTAAATCATTAAAATGGCAAAACTGAACGGAATAATTTATATAACGTTTTTACAAAATGATACACTAATGATATACTAGAAGACGTTAGCTTATTATTTTTCCCGGAACTTAGGAACATAATAAGAAATTATGTTCCCAGAAAGACACAACTGTTCTCTACTTCCCGCATAATTTGAGGCACTAAGTGTTGAGTGTGTCCTTATTCTCAATGCATTGGATCACTATGTCCGTATGCTCGTTAAGTCAAAAATTGGAAAATTCATTATGAAAAGTTTTCCTGAAACCGGAATGGCCATAGAAGGCTCCAAAATCTTTAAATCTCAACCCCATACATTTTTTATCTGGTATTTATACAAAGAACAAATATATAGGTAAACGAACGCTACCATTATTGAAAATCATTTAAATAAAAACAGACGCAAAAAACATAAGAGAAATATAAGATGCATTACAAAATTTACAGAAAATTATATAAATTATGCATCGCTAATAACAGAGGTTATTTAAAACGTTTAGTTTTTATGTAATTCTTTCTTCAATTAAACTTTTAATTAATATTTTAACGAGGCCTTTAAAATATTAATTAAAAGCTTAATAATAGCTTAACATACGCGTGTGACTGAAAGCGCTGCAGGTTGCGGGTTCAATCTACACTCGAGAAAATAAAATATATAATATACCTTGAAATGACCATATACCTCCGTTGATCCTTTGATTGTAACTCAATCACTCTGTATATGTTAGCAAACAATAGTGTTAAGTTATTATGCTTTTCACAATTCGTAGTTGATTCAAAAATATACATGTAGGTATGTTATCTGATAGTGTTATTATATTTTATATTCGAATTAAAAATGTATTTCAAATTTTGTATAATAATTTTACTTTTTTAAAATAACAGATAAATTATGATCATTATAGTATAAAGCAAAATATGCATGTAGTTTAAGTGAAAACCTGCAAAAAAAAATTAAAAATCCTTAACCAAAGAGGAAATACTTTTCTTTATATTCACCTCCATACCATTCATTATGGAACCACCCAATTTCCACGGGTCGCTAATTTCTTTCATGGCGCACACAAAAATGGTAAGCTAGTAGATACTATACATATCTCTTAAAAATTGTAACGAAATCCCAAGTAATATATTCATTGGAATACCTAATAAAATTGCCATCGGACTTTCTATTCACATATCATTTGATCGGTCCCTAAGAGTTCTTTTATAAAGAAATCTATTACGGCCATTCTATTTCTATTTCTTTTTTCATTATATTTTATTGAAAAAGTCGGATTATATATACTTTATGGGAAAAATGTGTTCATGGTTTTTTTTATAATGGGTTACAATTTGATGTTATGTTGAGTGGAAAAATGTTTCTAAAGTTATGATTATTTGTCTCTAAAGGATTTAAGGACTAATATTTAAACTCAATTTTACAGGAAAATATCCATAAATATAGTATTGTATAAATGTACTTCACACTTATAGTACAGAGAATACGGTGTTAAGATCCACTCCCTACTTTCCGTCTAGTTTTGAAGATTATGTATTAAATAGAGGAGCTCAATAACACTATATCTTCTTGTCAGAGCGAAAAAAGTAATTAATTCATTTTCCTTAAGGGAAATTGAATTTGTACCTTTTTTTAAAGACTTTATTATTTAAAGGTTATATGTATGTTTTAATTGTCATACATACCAGTTACAAATGAAATGCAATTTATAGCAAAATTAACAAACTACTATACCAAAAATAATTACTACCAGGCTATAACCCTTGTTTTATTAATTTCAATAATTATGTTTAATAATGATAATAAGGCGAAGCGCGGCGTTGAGTTCCGCCACTCAACACACAATGCCTCAAATTCGGCGAAAAGTGCGGAACAGAAATGGAACGGAGTGTCTTAACACCAGGTTCCCGGGTTTCCTCTGCCTACCCTGCCTTGTGTGTGTTACAGTGTAAAGCTAAAAAAAATTAATAATGTAAAAACATATTTTTATTTCTTAACTCTGTGAAAAAG
>DWMZ01006456.1:0-10308 GCA_018249855.1 Eueides tales michaeli | reverse complement strand
GAACGCTCATTTGAAGCAAGGTAGGTAACTTTTAACCTATCTTCGCTGGTTAATAACTGTATTTTTACTATACGCTAACACGCGATACTTGGTTGTTTTTAATTTTAAACGGTGACCTTAAAATTTTGTTTTCGCTTAAAGAAACGTATTAGGAATAAATATTTTATTTAGGCACGCAAATCTATATAAAAGAGTTTACGATATATTGAATTAATTCTTACGAGTAGGTGGAAATAAAAAATATTTGATAATATCATATCGATAATTATCTTTAATATTTGATAATATCATATCGCTTTTAGTGATAAGGCCGCCATTGCACATATATTTCTTCTGTAATATTAGTATTTTATTTTTGTTTGTTTTTCTTTGTCTTTATTTTTGCAATAAAGTATTATTATTATTATGTATCTCGGTGAAAATTCTCGGGTTCAAAAGAACCCGGTCCTTTGGAAGGCTTGCGTGGGGACACAGATCCAACACGTAGGGGCCCCTTCGAGAATATTAAAATATTTTGCTGTGATGCATTAGCCGGGATCCATCTCTGAGTAACCAGAGGTAATTGCCCAGAGATAGTCTCCGGATAATGCGTAAAAACTATATTAAATATGAAAAACTAAATTGGTACTATGGAATGTTGTTTGGATGGATAGAGAACTGGGCTATTGAAGGAGACTAACGGACGTCCGCCTTTTCAACGTCTCAAATTGAATAGTTGACGGACAGTGACTCGCCTCCCACTAGATGGGCCTCCACTAAGCGGCGTAATGCCTCGGGCGCAACATCGGCGTGGTCGGCTAAGGGTGTAGAGAGGTGTGCACCGGTTTCACCATCACGAGGAACTCGTGAGCGGGTTTCCCCGTTATTACGCAGATTGAGCACTTCCACCCTTTCGAGCATAAAGCTCTTGCGCTCCACTCTGCCGGCCAATAAAGCCAGAGGAGGGGGATAGATTACAATTCCCCTCTGAAGGACTCAGGTCCGTGGGGTCGCCACTCTCCAACAGCTCGCCACATGCTGCCCTGCGGGTTATTATTATTATTATTATCATAACATTATTGAATTTAAAAGTGTAAAGAACTAAAATGTAGATACATATATCTATGTAAAAGATTTAAAGTTTGATACTACGTTTTTATTGCTTTATTTGATGCAATAAGTCGTTTCGTTTTAAAGAAACAAATATTTTTTTAATAAACAAATTCCTTTTACCTTAATGCCTAGTAAAATTCCAATCTAAGATACAATTAATAACTGTCCTCTTAAAAAGACTAGCTCATTGCTGCCAATGTGTCTTCGTTGTATTAACAATACAGTCTGTGTCAAAAAAAATCCAAATTTAAAAGCGTACAAAAGTTTGAACGAAGCAGGATTTAAGCCCGCGCCTCTTGGAAACCGTCAAAGCGCTCTGACCAACTAACCCATTCGTTCTCACCAAACTACATTGAAATTCTTATACGCTTGTTACAATTTATTTATGTTGTTAGCTTTTCTGTAGGGACATTTTTACAAATTTCCAACCTACCCAAAGACAATTTATTTAGAATTTTATGAAATATTTTTACTATTTTAAAGTGTTATTCCACTCTTAGGAAAGAAAAATATTAAATTTAAAAACGTATAAAGATTTGAACGAAGCAGGATTTGAACCCGCGCCTCCATTTATTGTCATTCATGTTAAGGCCTGTTGTGGCACAACACACGTGTTACAGTCACAGTTCGTGGGCTCGATCCCCATTCGAGGAAAGTAAATATTTAATATTTTGAAATTAATAAATATATAATGTTTTCATTTTTTCGCTCTGGTAATAAGACAAACAGCGGAATTGAGTTTCACCACTCAACACGCAATGCCTCGAATTCGGTCGAAAGTGCGGAACGGAACGTAGTGTATTAACAGTAGGTTCTCAAGGCAGAGTCCTGCCTAACCTGCCTTGCGCAAGATACAGCGTGACGCTGAAAAAAAAAGAAACAATAAATAAATATTTATAATTATAACGGTTTAGTTTTAAAAGAATAAATCTATAAAGAATCAATCAATATAAATATTTGTTTGTTGATACTTTCAAGCATATTTTTTCCTGCATTCTTTATCATTCTACAGCATTTGCATCATTTTACAAGTACGAGTAGTTTATTGTATTCCACACATACTCGTAGTAGGGCAGGCAGACGGAACTTAGGAGCCAAATGAGAAGACAGTCCCTTTGCCATAAGACATTTCAGTGTTTCGCTTGCCAACGAATTTGAAGCAATACTGCGCTTTGTTACGATATTATATATCGAGCGATAGCGAGAAATGTCAAAATATTAAATATCTCATTTCCTCAAATGGGACTCAAACTCACAATCTACTGCGTTTATAGTCGAACTATGCCCCTGTGCCTTAACTAAAAAAAAAAAAAAAATAATGAAAATATTATCCAGCAACCACCAACATATTTTAGAAATATGACGGTAGGTTCGTATAAGTGTTTTGGGTTCATCATAAATCGATGTTAAATGGGATTAGATCATTGAAGCGAAAATGGGGAAAACATGTTTACGAGAGGTCCTTTCATTATTACATTAGTGGATTTATAAGAAAATAACTGTTATAATGGTTTTTTTTATATGAAGTATCTATTAGTTTACATGAATTTTACTTTGATAGAAAATGTTCCTCACATTTTCTCAATCTATTTTTAGCAAAGAGCTGGATTAATGTCTTGTAAAAATTACATTGATATGTTGCTTTTATACTGTAAGTAAAGATATCGGATGAATATGGAAAAATACAGGAAAAATAATTATATATGTTTTTCTTCTTAGTACATAGTTTAAGTTAGGTATTTAGTATAGATAATTATTACCTGTAGGGTATATCTTATTAATCCGAAAAAAATATACATTACACATGAAAACTATTACAAACATATAATTTTGGTTATATATAAAATTGTGGTATAAAAAGATACGGAACGCTCTGTGGAACCCCGACTTACACAATGCCAGTTTCTTCACGATGTATTTCACATATAGCATGATAGGCAGATATTGTCAAAATTAAAAAAAAAACAATATTGTCAGAATGTTTTCGTATGCAACATTGCGACATTTTTTAAAATTGTAACACGTGATTTAAGGTTCCCAAGTTCCCTCATCCTATCTATAGTTAGATAGGATGAGGGAACTTAGGAACCTTAAATCCCCACTTACGGGGGAATTTCAGGCAATGTGATATTATGTTGAATCACTCAATAGAGTGATTGAACATAACATAACTAACAAATGCAAATAAATAGCGTATTTTTAATTTACCTAAGGAAATCTAATGACACTACGTTCTTAAAGCAAGATTTTTCGTAGCATCTATCGCGTGGTAAGGAACAGTAATAATATTGTGTTAGAAACAAAGATTGCTTTAAGTAACATTCTGTAAAATGAACGGCGTCAGTATACCATTCATAATTTGCATACTTATTTTACGCTAATGGAACAATTATAGCCATTATATTCACGTACATATAAGTTAGTTAAATACAAAATTAAGTTTTAGATATAACGAAAATTAAAATTTCTCATTGGGATTTACTATATACGGTATAGGTTGTGGGTCCGATCTACACTGACGGAAGGGAATTTTTTTATTTTATCAGTTTTTTGCTCTGGTAGCAACGCACAGCGTAGCAACAACGTAGCGTTGAGTTCTCCAAATTCAGTGGAATGTAGGGAACGGAAGTATTAAAATAAGAACGAACACTTAATCTAAATCTCAAAAGGGAATAAGTACTAATGTTAAGACACTTTGTGTCCGTCTAATATAAAGGACATGTGTATTGACACTAGGTACTCTCCATCTACCTTACAACTATAGATAGTGTAAGATATAGGTCGCGCTTTATCTTATAGCTTTTCAAGTAGTTTCCTGTTCAGTTTTATTTTTTGACTATGGCGATACAAATGTCCTTGTTTAGGATAGTTTCTATAATTTAGTAAATAATTTAAACGTACGAACAAATCATCAAATATAATTTTCTTAGTATAATATGTATCATTATGTTTCTCAAAAGTCGTGGCGCAGGATCGCATGCACAAACGTGCGACTGTAATCGCGAAAAGTTGAGGGTTTGGTTACTACCCGAGGAAAAGGAATATTTAATAAATTCATATTTTCGCTCTGAATACGAGGCAAGCACGGTCTTGATCTGTACCACTCAGTACGCAATGAGTCCAGAATATAGGGGCAAGTGGAGAACGGAAATATTTTAATGAGGATGAAGTTTTTTAAGGTTCCCAGGTGCCCTCTGCCTTTGCCTGCTTTGCTCAGGATATAGCATGAATCTAAAAAAATATTCAGAACATTACTTTTCATAATGATACTATGTACATATTTCACGTATGTACATCTACTAACCAACCATTTTCTAATAGACAGAGAGTTAAAATAATACGCTGTATACTGCAGGCTACGTTTTAAACGTTAAATATTCAAGTGCAATTTAACGCTCGTGTTAACCTAAAAATTTAAACTCAAATGTATCCTAGAACGTGATTCCTACATTTTTCATGTACAATGTATATATGGTGGTTTTGAAATATCGGATATGCTTATGTATATGCTTACGTGTCTTACAGCGTTAAGTTGTTTTGTACACATTTTTAAATTTTCTCTAGTATTACCTTAAGCATTGTATAGCGGGTGTAACAATGTTCTAGATTAAAACTAAATCTACATCCCTGCTAATTTTATGTGTCATTTTGTCACTGACAATGGCCTGTGTTAGACCTTGTCACTCAACACGCAAAGTTGTACTGTAGAACCTGAAGTGGTTCCTATAAGTGAAAAGAACGAATGAAGTTAAAAAAAATATTTATATACATACGTGTATATATAAACAAATTTCCGGACAGCTCTAGCTAAGCGTAATTTAAATAATCCAACCGTATATGAAGCACAAGCATATGTATTCGTAAAGCTCGTAGTGCTACGCCGTAGCCCGTAACTGCTACGGGCTACGGGCCATTGCACATTTGCAGTAAATTAGGATTTTTACTATATTATCCTTATAGTTTGGTATAGTTAAGTTTAGTTTGAATAGCAGTAGCCAATGATTTTTATTTGTTTGATATTCTATTTACACTTTTACAAGAGTAAGTTTTTTACCTAATATTGTAATGTAATGTAATTATTATTAAAATTATATTTATATCTTTCTTTCAGCTACGCGCTATCTTCCACCCTGGAAATAAGAGAATTTGGGAAACTAGTGTCACACTGTTTCACTAAGGCATTGCGGTTTAATTAAATATTTTATTTCTTCAAGTGGGGATTTCTTCACGCAATGTCTCAAATTCGGTGGAATGTAGGGAATGGAAGTGAAACGGAGTATCTTAACACTAGGTTCCCAAGTTCCCTCTGCCTACCCATGTAAGGGATACAGCGTGAAGCTGAGAGAGAGTTCGAGTGGGGATCGAATCCACAATCAGTTAGTCGTAATATTGTCTCCCGGCTCCATACCATGCCTCTCTATATACATGTTTTCTGTATAATCTTAATATAATAATATAAGTAACTAGCGCTCCAACTAGATTTACTGCATTTACATTAGTCATTGATTATATTACTGTAAATATTAATTAAATGAATTCAAGGAAGTTTTGTAGTTTTTGTGTAAAGGTGGAAAAGATAATAACCTTCACACACTTTCACATTTATAATATTATTACGAATTAGGTCGTAATGATTTGCTAAGTAAACTAGGAAACATCTCTGCAATAATTACTGTTAACTTATAGTTGTTGTTAACTTGCAATTCTTTATTAAGGCATGTCTTAATTAAATATTAGTATATTATCCATATCATTCTATACCCGGAGTATAGAATCTTAAATATATTTCAAATGACGTATATACTAAAATATACACATGCTTGCGTTAATAATAATAGCTTTTTATACATTATTTATTCAATACACAAAAATATTCAATTACATTAATCATTGAATCTGAATCTTTGTATATCTATATGTAGGTAAAAACAAACATTTATAAACACAAACGGAGCTAACGTCAAAAGTAGTAGAGGATTTCTCTATTTTTAAAGCTGCTGCATAAAAGAAATGAATGCTCTCTGAGGACGTTTTACGGTAAATCCTTCGTATTCAATACTAGATTCGATTGTAAAAGTTCAATTTTGATTTTAAAAGTTCGACTTTAGATATCAATCTATATATGTGTGTATAAGTATAAACGCAAAAGTATATTCTTTATACGAGAATACAAGAATATATTTATTATCACAATTGATACGTATATCTATAACATAGAAGTTAAAAGACCACTTGGTAATATTTTTGTTTGTTTAGTTGCTAGTTTGTCCACAAATTACACCTTAAAGTTTCTTTTTTTCAGCTTCACGCTGTAGCCCGCTAATGGCAGAGTAGGAAGAGGAAATTTGGGAACCTTGTAGATAGTGGTGATCGAACCCCACAACCTGTCGTTGTCAGTCACACATGCTCCCTTATGTCCCTGTACTACGATAGGACTCAACGCACATTAACTACTAGATTTAAATAACCGAATTTCAGCTTAATAATTCAAGGCCGAGCTTTGTTTGCTCAAGGAAATGAAGCTTTTTCACTGTATAACTAACAAACGAACCCATAAACCGTTTAAAATTAATAACATGTATTTTTACTATTTTTAAAGTGTTATTCCACACTTAAGAAAGAAAAATACTAAATTTAAAAACGTATAAAAATCCTGCTTCGTCCAAATTTTTATACGTTTTTAAATTTAGTATTAATAACATGTAGTAGATAATTTTGTTTTGAATTTAATATTCTTATATGTCAATAGCTGTGGCTAAAACGACAAAAGATCTCGTCTCCTCTAAGTGCTCGAAGAAACTTTTAAATTGCTAATTTGATTTTCAAGAAAACGTAGTTAGGAATCACTACAATGAAAAAAAGCGATTTAAATGAATCATATCCAAATCTGTTTGTTCATTCAAGATATACAGTATTGTGGTACGAAACATTCTGTCTGTGGACAGACATACAGATAGGCAAACTAAAATAAGAAGGAAAGAATTTTTGCATCAGAGGGGAATAGCTAAAAAGTATAAAAAAATCAAAATTGAAATTTCAACAGCAAAATTATTTGAACATTAATAAATTTCGATTACTGAATCACGTCAATCTGTATAAGGTAACATCTGTCACATATTAAAATATTCCGCGTAAATTGTGGATTCAGTTGCCTCCGTTGTAATGACCATTTGATGTTTTCATAGTAAATTCTGATAAAAATAAATTATCCATTGTTTTAAAAATAACTTCGAAAGTTGACAAAGATATATTTTTAATATTAAATTATTGAAAGTGTTAGCTGATGTGTTATTTTGACTTCATCTTGGCAAAAGTGGGACAGTGTTTCGTTGTAAGCCCAGTATTTGAGGGTTCGATTATTGTTTCGGGGCAAGACTTAATATACAATGATAGGAATTTCACCAATTAGATAATTATAGGTGGAAAATTATAAATTGCTTGAATACCAATGTATTTTTATATACGCAAAAAATATACAGCTTTTTGACAAAAAATTAGAAGTTCTATCAATGAATAAAAAAATAACTGTGAAAATATAAATAATAGCTAACATATCACTTGTCCTTTATCAAAATAGCAGCAATAACAAATAACAAAGGAATTTTTTTTCTTAATAAGCAGCAGTAATAAAAAAAAAGAAAAAGATGATGATGACCTTTTCTTACTTATATTAACCATTTACACTATACAGTGGCCACTCTACACTAAAATTATGTTTAGACGTAGCTTAAAATAGGTATTTATTTGCATAATTCTAGTGTTTGAAGCGCATACTCAACATTATTCACATAATGAACGATGTAGGTAGTTTATGGAGCAAGTACGTGCCGACTTGGCTTGCATTTTATGTTAATTGCACTGCGTTACTAGACGTGATTACAAAGACGCTTAAGTTTGTTTAAGTTAAATTGCGTCAATATGTTAAATGGAGAGAGGTGCTTAGTACCACTACTAAACTCGTAATATCCTGGAAGTTTCAGAAAGAAGTGTCTTAATATTAGGTTCGCCTTGCCTTCTTTGTATAGGTGAAGCATGAAGCTAATAAAAGGAAAAGAATATATATTTTTTTCTTAATAGTAAAATCGCTCTAGTAACACGAAAAATTTCAGCGTTGATTTCCTCTAATATAGCGGAAAATGGGAACCGGAAATGACCGGAGTGTCTAAACACTAAGTTCCCAAGTTAGTTTTGCCTATGCTATCTGAGGATACGGCGTAAAGCTAAGAAATAAGGATAAAATTAAAAAAACCGAGAAATTTATATAAAATGATCTAATAATTAAGCTAATCAACATGAATATACATGTTATTATATATTTTATCCTATGAAAATTTATTTAAGTGGTTAATATTTGCTATTTCCGCAACTACTTTATAGTAAAAAATATTGTATGTTCTCATATATATTTTGACAATTAGAAGCGGTGACAATCGATCGAAACCTCTTATTTTATAGACATTGACTATCTACCGAGCAAAGCAATGGAATTTTAGATCACCAATAGAAGGTATTTCGTTTTGTTTGACAATAGCACAGCAAGTACTTCGTCTGTGTAGTAAGTACCATTATATAGATAGAGAATATTAGGACAAACTATTGTCCGATTTCCACTCGAATATTACGCAGAATAGATAGAGAAACCTCAATGATATGCTTGTGCAACTAAACTCAAACAATGGCCCACTGTGCTTCTTTTTAAGTTCATGATGCATCCGTCACATTGTAGGGTAGGTAAGTTAACTACGAACTTAGTGGTTTCTTGTTATTTTACCACTCTCCGCCGAAAGGTGGAATGGCGGAGCATAGCACCGCTCTTTGTAGTACCCCTGCCCCACGACGGGCTGACTGACTTCGAGGTTGATTTTTTCAACTGAATGAATTTTCAACAATTCATTCAGTTGAAAAAAAAAACAACTTCGGTTTATAATTCGATTAAATAAATATATTATATATAAAAAAAATTATGCCTACCCTACGAAGTGCGGGATACAGCGTGAAGCTATGTAAAAAAGTTTTCGCTTTTTTGTCTTCGCTACATTAACCGCAGTGTTGAGTTTCGCAACTCAACGTGCAGTGCCTCAAATTAAAAATGGTGTCTCAACACTAATAGATCCCAAAAATGTATAGTTAAAGTAAATTAAAAAAAACGTTTTTACAAAAATATACACGGAAACGTCCAAGAATCGTCTATCCGTCATTTATGCCATCGACCTAGATAGTTTCTAAGATTCAGTAGTTGTTATCTATATGATTTAAAATTCAAAAGTTTGGTGCTTTCCAAAATGTGGTTAAATTTACTAAAAATACGTGAAAAGTCACGATTACATTAAAATAGGTGTAAATAGTATAATAAAATTTCCATAAGCACAAGCTGATCCAGTGAAGTTTAATTTCACAATTTCATCCACTGATTGAGAAGTGAATGAGGATGACGTAAGAAACTTATATATTTTAATCTTACCATTTCGGTACGTATTTGATGTAAATGTATGCCTAATGGTTTTAATATTTATAAAAGCAGGTTAGATAAAATCATAGACTGTTTTTTTCTATTTCGGGTAATAAATTAATATTACTCGGGTAATAAATTTTGCAACATAACGACGTCTTATAGCAAGATAAAATGCAGCGGTAAGCTCGAAACCTCTGGTCTCGAATCCAAGTCGAGAGCACAGAAGTAAGTATGTTAATACTAGGTTCTAAATGCCTACCCTGTAAAGTATAAAGCTGTAGTTGAAAAGTAAAGTTAAAGCTGTACTATCATAAAATTATTGAATTTAAGTAAATGATTTAAAAATTCTCATATAGATGTAAATGATTTAAAGTTTAATAGTACGTTTTTTTTTTCTTTGAGTATCTTCTGCTTTTATTGATAAACAAGTCGTTTCCGTTCGTAGAAATAAATATTTTTTTAATAACTAATGTTTTTTTAATTAAATTACCTTATTTTTACTATTTTTAAAGTGTTATTCCACACTTAGGAAAGAAAAATACTAAATTTAAAAACGTATAAAATTTTTTATACGTTTTTAAATTTAGTATTTTTCTTTCCTAAGTGTGGAATAACACTTTAAAAATAGTAAAAATATTTTAATAAACAGCATTCTCTCTTGCCAAACGATAATTCTAATTATCTTTGGGTAGCGGAAATTTGTAAAAATCTCCCTACAGAGATGCTAACAACGTAAATAAGTTGTAACAAGCGTATAAAAATTT
>DWMZ01006455.1:0-10310 GCA_018249855.1 Eueides tales michaeli | reverse complement strand
CTTGGCGTTCAAGGCAGGGTCACTACCAATTGCGCCATCGAGCCTGTATATATATATATATATATATATATATATATATATATATATATATATATATATTATTTTTTTTATGGAAATATGTAATGTGCTGCAACCGTTAGAATACTCGTTTTTTTTATTTTCACTCAGAGATTCTCGAGCTCCAATGCTGTAAATTGCCGAAATGCTTTTTTTGAATTTCGAATATAGACGTTAGCATCAATAAATAGTGTCGTAAGCAGAAGTCAGCAATTATTCAAATTCCATTTGTCCTTTTGCAGCAGTTATTTAAATTCCATTTTGTATTTAAAGTTTGAAGAAACTCAGCTTTATTTTTTCTTATAAAACAAAAATATATTTTAACTTTTTTTTCTCCATTCCTTGCCTGCTTACGACAATACATTTATGCTATAGAGACCAATCACAAACTCTCCTCAACGTGTTGAATTGTAAAATATAACCACTCGGTTCGTACCACGTTAACTGGGCGAGAAAATGAAAATATTTGTATTTAAAATTAGAAGAAACTCATCTCTATTTTTTCTTATAAAACTAAAATATATTTTAACTTTTTTTCTCTTTTCCTTGCCTGCTTATGACAATACATTTATGCTATAGAGACCAATCTCTCCTCAACGTGTTGAATTGTAAAATATAACCACTCGGTTCGTATGTGCGTAAAATAACTACAATAAAATTACTGAACACAGCATACAACTTAAATGGCTCAGGTATCACGCCCAGGCTATCAGGAAGAGTCGTAATCACCATATACTGATGCTCCTTTTTAAGAAGCATGTATGATGATGATCTGTCTTTTGTCCTCAAGTGAATGAGGTACTTAAAATAAGATAATTAAAAAAAATCTCACTTAGATCTTGAAAAATAATCGGTGATGCGATCGCTTCGAAGACACTGTGACAGGAATTTGGTCAGTTTCATAAAAAAAATAGTATTTATCGACTTGTGTAATCATAGTTTACGCAAATTTATTTATTTATATATTAATTTATATGTCTATGTTACGCATAATTTAGTGTTATAATAGTTTAAATTTACGATAGTTTGTTTTTATAAGGCTGCCTGACCAAAATGTTCCAGTCAAGTCTAGTCTTTATATACATAGGTATAACATACGTTTTATATCAAAAACACATAAATTACGAAAATGAATACATTGTTAGTGTAATGCGGAATTAAATAAATAAATACTAATTAAAACAACAAAAAAAACATTGAATGTTAATACTTTAACATAATTTTGTCAATTATTTTACATATGACACTTCCTCAGTAATGTTCACTGGATTCAATATACTTTTGTAAAAAATACGTCAACTGTGTTCTTGAACATCAAAGAGATATATATATATATATATATATATATATATATATATATATATATATATATATATATATATATATATATATATATATATATATATATATATATCTATATATATATATATATATATATATATATATATATATATATATATATATATATATATATATACATATATACACATATTAAATACATTACTTATGCTTATCAGCAGCTTAGCCAAGTTCAATTGTGTTTTCTCTCCTTTAATTATATGTAACTGAACATACAATATATGCGTTTTTATTAACATTATACATATTGAGAGATTTTGAGGGATATAAATGAGTGTCTTTTATTAAGAGGGTTCTGTACACATACCAGGGAAGTATCTGTTTATACACGCACACAAGGTTCCGGTGTCAATCGTCACATTGGGCAATGTTAATATTTAAAAACCGATTTCAGGCAAAGGCAGGAGCATGTACATACATTTGCGTTGTTGTTTCTAGTCTGGCTGATGGTTATATATGTATATGCTCAGTTCATTTTTCATTTTAGTGTTATATTGAAACGCCACAGGATTCAAAAAGTGAACAAGAAATTTTCGCTGTGTATTATTTTTGTTAGCATTACGGTAATAATAATCATGATTTACCTGTTTAAAATTATTGTATAGATACATTTTATTTGATATCCATATTGCAGTTCTTGAAGATTTTTTTTTTTTAATAAGAACAATGGCGTCACACAGCCGCTGTAATTTTTTTTTTAATATGAAATATCTAAGGATAGCTGAGCTGCTAAGACAAATTAAATGATATTAAATTAAATCCCTTCGGCGGTTCTGAAGGTATGAGGTTATTAAGAATATTACAAGATGTATACGAAAGACATAACCCTCCCTTGGTAATTACGGAAAAGAGTTGGCCAGAATGACAAAATTTGTAGTTTCAATATAAAGAGTACAATTTTTTTATTTAATACAATAAAATACTGGACTACATTTTTTTAATTTTATTGTTTAATAAAACAAACATCTTTGTAACCTAAAAATGATCACTTAACTAAAAAGAATATATATATATTGTTTTTTACATTTTCATAGGGAACTCTAAAAGGTATAAGCTGTTATATATAGCGAAATTATAAACATTGTAGCCATACATAACTAGAAGTCAAGTAAGCATGGATTAAAACAGCAATTTTCATTTATTTTTTTTATTTATTTCAAAAATTAATCTTTTTAAAGTTTATACAATATGGCGGGTGTAGTGCAATATATATCTGATGGCTACAGTTATTTATTTGAAGAATTAGTTCGTAAGTATCGTGTTTTGTTTATAATATATTAGGATCAAGTGTTTAAGTATGCCGTTAATTGATATTTTCTCAGTGCAAGGATTTTGAAATTATTGGTTATGAAATTAGTATTAAATTTAGTTAAGTTAATTTTTAGTTTTGAGGCCTGACATGACAAGGATACAAACATGCGATTGTAATTTCGACAGATCGGGGGTTCGATCCCCGCTCGAGGAAATTAAATATTTAATATTTTCATTTCATTTTCGGAACGAAAACTACCTTGCCTTGATTAGGGATTCGATTCCCACTTGGCAGAATTATTTATTTTCATTTCTCTACATTAAAAGTAGGAGAAAGAGCGGTGTCCTAAAAAAATGTCAAATGGTTGTTAAACGGAAGGTCTCCACACTAGGGTGCTGTCTTGTGCGGCTTTGTGTGATATACATATGTAAGAATATATCTGCTTTGATGTTGTATTACTCTATTAGTAAAAAAAACATCTTAAAATAAGCGTAGGTAAATTTAAAATACTGAATCGACGTCGGGAAGAGCATTAATGTATGCATGTAAGTATTTTGAAATCGTGGCCATTATTTCAAAACTTGTTTGATCTTACGAAACACTTAGGAAACCTAAATAATAGCATCATGCTGCATTTAGACAAAGCAGGGTTAGCAGACGGGACAAGGTTATCTAGTATTGAGACACTCTGTTCCTATTAAGACACCTCTGTTCCACATTTTCCGCAGAATTTTGGGGGCGTGTTGCGTGGCGGAACTCAACGCCGCGCTGTACCACGTTAACAGGGCGAGAAAATGAAAATATTTAAGACTAGCGATCCACCTGTAACTTCGTCCGCTTAATTTACCCAATTTAATTCAGTAACTTCAACTAGTTTCTTTTTCCAATTGTACATTGAAAACTACAATTTCAGGTAAATTCATAAAAAAAAATGAAGCAATTTTGTCGAACTTAATATTTTAAAATGATTTTCTAATTTTTTTTTAAATTAAACGAATACTAAATTTTGAGGGAAGGTTGCGTAAATATAAAATTAAGAACTGTATTTTATATGGTTAGCTTAGGAGATTAGCAAACAGGCATTTTCATTTTTTTTTTAAACTTTGTGATCGGTTACAGATTTATTATAAGTATAGATTTCATTTCCTGAGAGGGAATCGAAGTAATTATAACCAAATTCAAATTCAAATTCAAATATTTTTATTCAAAATAAGAAGTTACAAGCTTCGTTTTTTGAACGTCAAAAAATTTACCACCAGTTCACTAAAGTTACTGTCTCAGACCTGAGAAGAACCGGCGAAAGAAACTCAGCGGGAAAACTATTGCGTTTACACTCGCGGGCATGCGAAATTAAGTGTGAAGTTAAAAAAAATCTCTATATTACTTCTACCTTTGAAACATCCTTAAAACTTTTTAAGGATGTCGGGTTTTCAAAAATGTTTAAAAGTCAATATACGCGATTAATCCGTTTAAATGTGTTTCATTTAAAATGTGTAACAATCGCGAAAATCAAAGACACTAGTCATCTTTAAGACTGTTTCGTTACTGAAAAACAACGCGCTGACGTAACTACTAAATTAAAATTAGTTACGTAGGTTTTTATGAGTTATAGGACAACCAATAAGACTATCTGTGCTTTTTTGATTTTTTTTGGTAGTATTTCTTGAAATTCCTAGAAGGGGATAACATGGGATTTCTTATTTTATGTCTAAAATACCCAAAATAAATTAAAGTTTTGTAAGATCTTTGATTATAGTGATTTTTATATACCGGATTATTTGTGTACATTTAGTTCGATACATTTTTAGGCACCCGTAGTTTGAAACACTTTTCAGTAATCTGTGGTCACTTTGCAGTAATCGGTGGTCATGGGTTTTCTTTTCAGTAATCTGTGGTCACTTTGCAGTAATCGGTGGTCAAATTTTCCTCCACTCAGCACACCTCAAATGCGGCGAAAAGTGGAAAACAAAAGTATTTGATGAACATGGAGCGTCTTTACACTAGGTTCCCAATTGTCCTCTATCCACACTGCCATGTACGGGATAAAGCGTTAAACTGAGAAAAAAAGAGAAGAATAAATAATGAAAGAATGGATGGAAAAGTTACCACCCGGTAAAAGACTTTTAAGGAGATCTGTGTTTTCCCAAAAAATGGGGTTCTATAAAAGAGCATGTAAAAAGTACAAAGACCATCCGGAATTCGTTATAAAGAGGCTAATGATGATGAATGGACGCTTGTAGTATATGCATATGTACGGCGTTTTATTATTTTTGATAACCCTGTCACAATGATATACACTATTTTAAATACCTAGGTAAATAAATTTGAAATACGCGTGTACTTTTACCGAAATTCTCATAAATTAACATTCAAAATTTATTAATGAGGATGAATTGGCGTATCTACTAGCAATGTGTAAAATTCCATATTCATCAAACAAAATAAAAAACATCGTTCCAATTTACATACAAAGCCGTTCAAAGTATATTAAAAATTTACTAAATGATAATAAGGATAATATTATATACACATATATTATGTTGTTCACTTTTGCGTCTCTTTTTGTAAGTTACGCTTTTTTGGATATTGTAACTTCTTATTTCAAATACTGTGCTTAAATTCTAAATGTAATATTATTTATTTTAACATTAGACAAATTAGTTGAAGAGCTTTTGTATTTTACATATAAATCTTTGTTCAATGTTTGAAATCTTTGTGTAAAGGGTTTTGGACTGGCTGAGCTTATTATATTAGGCAGTTATTTAGAGCGCACCCGATATGATAAAAGTAAAGTGTGAAGGGTGACACACACACGTCCTTCCAGAGATCTAGTACGGTTTTCTCTTTTTTCATATTTTGGTTAGATCATATTTTGACGCTAGTTCGCGATTGGTAGGTAGTTGAACAGAGTTGATTCACCTCGCTGATGTTGCCAGAGAAGCTGTCTACCAAATCTCTCTCTCTCTCAAGCTCAGCAGGCATGTACCCGAGCTGCAACAACCAACCAGTACTTCGGCTACCACTATCGGTTGCTACTACCGGATCCGTGGGTCCAGCTGCAACCTGAAATGAAAATATTAAATATTTCATTTGAAATTATTAAATACGTCACGTCTTCTAATGAGGATCGAACCTTTAACCTACACTGGTGCCCCTGAGCCACGCCTGACCTCGATGAAAAAAAAGTGTTTGTGTACGTGCGTTAGAAGTTATAATTATTTGGTGTAACAAGAAAAAACAACACTAACGATAGGAAAAAAGGTATTTAATACATACGACAACTTCGTTATAACGCATTATCTAGTTAAATAAAGTGTATTTAAATATCACAAAAAATTAAAGAAATGGACATCATTTATTTCAGCATACAAATTATATATATAAATATTTACTTTTTAATTCACTCTTGTTAAACATCTTGTGTCGTAGAAACTACGGGGTAATTGTTCATTGTTAACTTACTTCAGGATGTTGGTTTTTCGGGACAGTGCGCGCCACCCATCGTAAAAAATTGCTGTCATTATTTTTCCCTAATGTGCCAAAAGAAGTGTAACTTCAAAAATGTTTTAAATATCAGTAGCTCTGTTATAAATATTTATTAAATTTATACAGATATGTGCATATTTGTTTTTGTCTTGAGGACTTGACCCGTTGATCGCCCTATCTAACGTTTGACTGAAATTATTCCGCTTTCCATGAAAATCTCAAACTAACAATCAAGAAGGATTGTACTACAGGGAATTGCCATGACTATAGCATGAATACTAACATTGAGTAACATGTCAAAACCTGCGTATGTCTTACATTTGTAAAAAAATTTAAACCACAAAAGCTTATATATTTTCAATACATTTCCAAAACGTTAGTACCAATTTGTTTTCTTTTATAGCTTTATACTGTATTCCGCATATAACAGGATAGGCAGAGAAAACCAGGAAATATAGTGTTAACACACTCCGTTCCTCACTTTACATAACCTAACTCCGCGCTTTGTTTCGTTACCAGACGGAACAAATCCAAATATTAAATGTTTCATTTTCTCAAGTCGGGACGGGGGACAATGACGACTAGAAGATGACTTAAGTGGGATTCAATCATTTTTATTGAATTTTTGCTACGGTCTACACCCTATTTTCCGCATAATCTGAATATTATAGAATCAGATCTATTAAATTCTAATTATGTCAATATTTTGCTATATATAGTTAAAACTAGCTGTTTGCCTACGGCTTCGCCCGCGTAGAAATCGATTTATTCCAGGAAAATCACCTGAATTTTAACTACCTTTCGCACCTTAATTTTCCCCCGCATAATAATGTACTCATGGAAGTATGTAATTTATTTATTGTAATTATGGTAGTTTTTGTAATAGAGTTTTGCTAAAATGACATTACTTTCACTGTAAAGTTTAAGGCAAATTTGATTATTAATCATTTATAATCGTACATCAAGCCATATCTTCTCGTAGTGCTACTTCCGAAAGTAGTACTTTTGGAATGGACTTATATAAATAACAAAGACGTACAGTTTATTCCATAGATACCATAAGACTTTATTTGACTGTAGAGACAATTAGACGAACGGACAAACGGACAAACCGACAAACGGCCAAATAGGCAGAAAGACAGACAACATTTTAAAAATTGTAGATTCGTTTTTTATTAGTTATTTTAAGCTCCATACATTGTTTTTTCGAAAAATAGATTCAATGTAGAGACACAACTATTTACTGTTTTTTTTTCATGTTGGTGTTTCTATTCAAATCTATTGGAATTTTAAACATTGTGTGTGCCGTTTTTCCGCCAATAAGAAATGTGGCAGCCATACCTCAAGAAGCTACTGCGAGACCATTTTTTTTTTCGTCGCAATACAGCTAGAATTCCCTTGTCAGATAGGTTTTTCCAGTGCATCCTAAAGCATCAATACAGCTTTCCTTCGTTACTTAAGACGCTTTGGACCACCTGATTAAATATTTGTCTTTGTACCTTTATAAATTTGGATGCGCTCGTTGTTGTGATAATTACGAATCTTTATACGCTTAAAAATAACCACAATATGACGGCCCTTTCCCCTCCCTTATGTAGGATGCGTCGCTAACGTTTTTCGTGTACTATTATAATTTTTTAATACCTTATCCCTTTTCGTAAAAACATTTAATATGCTAAACGCCCCTCTACTTAAAAATATCTTTGATTTTTGCGATTGATACTCATTTTAAATGAAACAAATTTAACCGGATTATTCCGATTTAACTGGAAAAAATGTTTAAAAACTATAAACGCGATTAATTCGTTAAAATTTGTTTTATTTAAAACCCCTTTTTACATATTAAAGAATTTTATCTAAGGCTTTTTTACATTATTTTTACTTTTATTTTATACATTATATAATTTTCATAAAGATTTTAAAAAATATAAACCATTACATAAACTTATCAACGTATAATACGCACTGTTTCTCTGACACAACTACACCCAATTTTTTATTCTACCATCTCATTATGTTCACTATCACTACTTTAGGATGATGTTTGAACTTAAACCAAAACTTGAATGAATACTGTAACTTCTCTTCTTAAACCTTGATACACCCGAAAATGACAATGGTTTCTCTCTCCTCTACCTCGTATGATGCGTCGACCCGTAGCAAATTTAAAATCTCGTCGAAATGTTTAAAATAATTGATGTTCTTTTATTATTTTTTATTACCTTGAATGCTTTTTTCGTAAAAATATTTAATGTGCAAATATCCTACTTCTACTATAGATAATATAGCAATTTCATTTAAATTAATCCATCACAATAAACAATTTTAGATAAGCCTAAATTTTATTGTTTACTCTTATAATTTATAATTCTTTATCAGATATTCCATATTTCTATTTTTTATGTCAATAAAGAAAATCTGTCAAGCTGCACATTCCATGTTTTATTATTTTTTACAGTTTAGCTGGGCCGCTATAATTGTTCATTGGATATTCCATATTTTCGTTTTTAATATGTTAATGTAAAATGTTCATCACACTTAATAACTTTAATAAAAACATTTTTTCATTATTTCTTTTACTTTAGCTGGACTATTATGACAATTGTTTTTTTTTTACTATTTTTTTATTATTTTTTAATAAAGAATGGCGCTGCTTCGAAGAAATTTATCGTGTTAGAAAGTATAAAGTGATAAATATATCAAGATAAAGTAGTGAGAAGTGTTCACAAACGTTTGCGAGGATAAGTTTTTTCTAATAACTGCAAAATAACACAAAATAGACGTTACTCAAAACGTTGGAATGTATATCGAAATCAAAACGATTAGTGAAAAAAGAGAAAAGTGAGGTGAATTAGCATAATATACAATAATTTTGAAAGTAGTGGGTGAAATCTTGTGCTAGAAATAATTAATAACCTATAAATCAACTCGAAAACAAATCAATACTTAGTTTATCATTGGTACCAACGCCATCTATTATCTTAAAAATAAGACGACCCAATAACTCAACATCATAACTTTAGTCTTACTACTCACCGACAGAGGGAGTTATTTATTAATTAAAAAATAATATTTATTTATTTTAAATAAAGAAGATTGCCACCAACCAACAAAAAAAATATGGAAGAAATACTGAAGGCATTAAAGTTCATCCAAGTTGAATTACAAATACAAAAAGAAGATATGAAAAATATGAAAACTCAAATAATTCAAGATATAAATAAAAACATAAATGAAAAATTTATGAATTTAGAAAATAAGACAAATGTAATAGAAAAATGTCAACGATTAACAAATAATTATTGAGCGTTTGGAGCTACTAATAAAAAGAAAAAATATATTGTTTTTCGGAATAGAAGAAAATGAAAAATCATATGAACAATTGGAAAATACAATAATATCGATAATAAGTCATAATATTAACATGCCATGCTCGAAGGGCGATATTGAATTTGTTCAAAGACTTGGAATCCAAAACGATAAAATAAGACCAGTATTAACTACGCTGCGAGCAGCAATGGATTCTATCATTCTTCCCACTCTGATATACGGCTGTCAAACATGGGCGCTAACAAGAGAAACCATAAATAAGCTCAAGGTATTTCAGAGAGCTACAGAACGAAGTATGTTGGGTTTAAAATGAAAAAATAGGAAAAGATACACAGACATTCGCAAAATCACCCAGCTTATAGATGTTGCCGAATTGACGTTTAAACTAAAATGGAGATGGGCGGGTCACGTAGCTAGAGCGCGGGAGGGTAGGTGGAGTGAGAGAGTCCTTCACTGGTACCCGCGCAAGAGCCGGCGGCCAGTGGGCAGGCCACGGCGGCTGGGCTATTGAAGGAGACTAACGGACGTCCGCCTTTTCAACGTCTCAAATTGAATGGTTGACAGACGGTGACCCGCCTTCCACTAGATAAAGTCCCCCATAAAGTGGCGTAATACCTCGGGCGCATAATTTATTATTATTATTATTATGATTATTCATGAGATGTTCCAAATCTTAGATTTTATATATCAATGCAAAAAACGCACCACGCTTAATACCATTTGTTAAGACAGCATTTCATTATTTCTTATACTTTAGCTGGACCGTTATGATTATTCATGTGATGATCCAAATCTTTGATTTTAATATGCCAAAGCAAATCGCTCA
>DWMZ01006454.1:0-10310 GCA_018249855.1 Eueides tales michaeli | reverse complement strand
TATATATATATATATATATATATATATATATATATATATATATATATATATATATATATATATATATATATATATATATATATATATATATATATATATATATATATATATATATATATTCATTATTCAATGTAATGTGTGTAATTACCGGCTAATCTCAGTCGCTTATCGTTATATATTCGCATTTACCTATATTCGATGGGAATCATGCTTTTACATATTTTAGATTCAATACTAATTGCATATAATATATAAAGCTGTATAATTTGCCGTGTGATTTTGGTTTAGAATAGGATCACCCTGGTACTCATGGTGTCGTAAGAGGCGACTAAAGTACATGTGGGAGAATCACGTTGTCAGCAATGGCAACATGCATGGGCAGACTCGACCTGAGTATTACCACCCCCGCCATTTAAAACCGGTGTTAAATAGTGGCTTTGGCCGCTGCGTTTCGCATTAGGTAATGCCGGGCCCCGGTGCCCATACACCTTAAAGACCGTCAACGCACCTGTAGCTCCTCTGATGGTACACAAGGCCGTGAGCGGCGGTGATCATTTACCATCAGGTGACTCCTACGCTCGTTTGCCGACATACATTACTATGTATTACTATGTATATATGATACATAACTATGTATATATTTAGGCTGTAGAGCTTTAGAGCTCAAGCTCTACATTAAATAAATCTGATTGGCTTATAAGATCAGGACAGCATTTAATTTGAAACAAGATGAATAAAGGTTCCCACTTTCGAGAGAATGAAATATTTTTCACCTTACCCGGGATGAAGTGTCAAGTTAAAAAAAATATAAGCATATTCATAATACGCTACGATACGTGTTTTTATATTACTTATTATTGTATTAATATATGGGTCTAGATTTGTATGACTCTGCATTTTAATTTGCAGAGGTAAGGTTAGGTTTAAATATTTTTCTTTTCTTTCTTTTCTTTTTTTTAACTTAGTGAAAGTGTGGAATAAATATGTTTAAAATATTATTCAAGTATCGAACAATTCTTTGCGCAAAAAGTGGAGTAACGAAACATTTTTCGCATTCCCTGCGTGTAACAGAGAGTAAAGAGATTTCGTTCACAATCTGCTTCAAATATAATGTCACGCACATGTATTTTATCTTATCAAATGAGAAAATATATAATATATCCACTACTGAAATAGATAGATCCCACAATAAAAGCAGATCTCATCCTGTTGAAACCATATTATTTTATATTAATTAAATTTACATTTATTTGTTTAGGAAAGTAAAATGTCACGATCACAAAACGCTGTTACGGTACTTTCATTATTTTTATATTTATATTGTGAGGCAATCGTCTCGATCCTTTGAATGAAGTGGCATCGTTCTGTATAAGAGTCTACAGAAAATAAATTATTTCGTTATAAAACGCAGGGTTACGTTCAGCCAGTCAGTTTATATGGTCCACTTACGTATACCTAAAGAATAAATAATTGAACGTCACCGATAAACATTTTTTTACAGATTATTTTTTTACATATATTTAATTATAGTATGGCCAACGTATCGTATCGTGTCGAATTCAAAAAATAATATATTTGTCTTCTGTTACTTGCATAAAAAATCCCAGAATTAATTTTTCACCTTATATTTAATTTATATATAGGTATAGATAGATGCGTAAACTAATTAATTTTGAATAGGTTATCTGTAGTGCAGTAAAACGTTTTAACGTGATCAACCGCAAATGTACCGGCGAATGCGATGAGCTGCGCGGAATATGTCCGACCACTCTAGTGTGTCACTAATGAATCTGTTCATATATTTTATTTTTTAACTTATAGTTTGCTTACACGTGTGAACCTTATGTGTGTAATCTTATATATGAAGATACTCTGTTATCCGCTAGATCCAAGATATTGAGGTTTATCTCAACATTAAAAAAAATCAGTCTATCTATAGCTTATATCAATTTTTAAAACATTGCTTTTAGGACATTTTGTGTTCAGAAACATAATGTCTCAACTTAAGATTATATTTAGCTATCCTGCTATATATAGAATTAAGTTATGTTCACACTATATCTGTAAAATAAATATGAGAAACAAGTGTCTTGAAAACATCAAGTCAGCAATATCTGTGCCAGCCAATACATCAGCTATCTATATATATATATATATATATAAATATATATATATATATATATATATATATATATATATATATATATATATATATATATATATATATATATATATATATATATATATATATATGACGTTATATCGTTTTATTATAAGTTTATTTTATGATTTTTTCTAGAGACTCAACCGCCAGGTGACAGTGAGGGGGGAGTATGAATATTTGTTACATTTAATAGACAGCTTGCATTTATGGCGGTTGGTAGTTAGAACTTTAGCTTTCTGATAACATTAAATTACAGATAATGTCTTGAAATTGGGCGCGAAGTAAGTATTAAAAAGTTTTAACACTGAGTGTGACAACCCTGTCACTTACGTAACATAAAACTACAGTTTCAAAAAAAAAAAAATAATGTTTATAAAAAACGGTTTATAAAAAGGTTTTCCTTAAGTTTTATAATTTTCGTCAAACAGTTTTGTCAACTTTTTAATAAGTGTTTTTTTTGGACAATTTCCGATATTGATTTTTTTCATATTTCCCAAGAAAACGCATAAAAATCTACATAATTATATTCAATAGCCAAAGTTTATACACTTAATGTAAACAAACTTTGGGTAAAGTACACAAGCATCCAAAATATTTTGCAAAACAAAAACTAAGTAAGTTCTCGCTGGAATTCAAGAGAGATATTCAAAAGCAAGGCGAAAAATACCACATGAAATGTTTTCAATATACATATAACTTCACATTCAATATTCAGATCAAATAAATGGGGAAAGGAACGGTGTATGTTAATATGCGGGATACAGGCTGAAGTTAAATAATAGTGAGTTAAAAAAATGGTCAGCAGAGGGATCTTGAGAATCTAGTGTAAAAACGTCCGTTCCTTACTTTTCGCTGAATTTGAGGCATTGCGTGTAAGTGAATCATTTGCTCGATAATTAAAAGCTGAAAATTTTGTTTGTTTGAAAGCATTACACTCAGAAATTATTGGTCTCAAATCTTATAAACACATTTTCGTTTGATTAAACTAAAATGCATTTAAAGTTAGTTTCAAACGTTATGAGACAAATTAATAAATTTATTTTTTATTCCTTTAAATAAATACATAAAGATTTTTTAAACTATGTCAATTAATAAGTTGAGAAAAACGCCTTTCTTAAGCAAGTTACAAAGATTCTATAAGGTCCACATAATAAATTAATGATGCTTCATGTATAAGTCTGTACAGTGTACACCTCTGATACCTAAATCATGGCGAATGATCTATTTATATACATCATTAACATGGCTGTGCAAGTATGTCGCTCGCGTCTCTGTATTATGAACGATAATTAGGTATACAATATATTACAATATATATTTTCAAAAATTTTTTTTAAGGCCAATACGGCACAGTTTGAGGAGCTCAGCATCTGAATGGCTGTTTACAATTGTGGTGCATTTCTTTGCTCTGGTATAAGACAACGCAGCGGGGCGTTGAGGTATACTTAGAACCGTAAATGCTGCTATTCACCACGACAGCCTTAGAATGTTAGAGATGTAAGAAGATAAAAAAATTATAAAGTTAGATGTACAAAACTTGTACACGCAGTACTTAATAAAGCTTACTAAAGTAAACATCTCCTATTAGAAAGTTACAAATGATTAAAACTTTTACAATCTTATAATTTCTCGATGGGTGATTCAATATAGTTAAGTTTATCTGATAACTTCAGAAAGACGTGCGTAGTACCTTAACATTACATATATTTTTAAGGCAAAAATTAGAAGACCAAGAGGTTCCACTAGAAAGAGCAGTAGAATTTAGTACTGCTCTTCCTACTGGTAAAAGAAATTCATAAGAAAACAAATGACAATCAATTTTATCATCGCAACATAAATAACGCAACATTAATTAATATAATGATATCTCTGAGAAAAATAAACTCACGACCAACACGTGCGCTCTGATACCTCTCAGTCGTAATAATTATATCTACGTAATAAGTAACAGTAAACGCTGATAATACACGATGTCTGTGGGTACGATGCCGACTCAGAAGAATAATCACATTTCATTTTCTTTTTTTGATAAGTGAGGTGTGGCGATTAGTTTCACCACTCAACATGCAAATGTCTCAAAAATACGATGGAAATTTAAATACGGAGTTTCTTAACAAGTTCTCTGTTATTCGCGAAAAAGTTTGCAGTTGCTAGCTTTTTTATAATTAATAACGAAGATAATTTAATAAGTTTAATAAGATCTTTTGTAGTTTTTGCAAAAAAAATGACAGAATTTTCTCTTTTTAATAAGAAAATGTCCTTTCACGAGAATCCTTTAGTAAACTTATGCCGTCTTTGAGAGGCCGCTGTAGACTGTTGTATACACAATGATGTTTCATTCGCATTGTATGAACTACAATATTTGCTTTTGTATTCAGTTCTTTTTAAGTAGGAAATTAGTAGAATAGTTTTCTGTTTAGATAAGTTTTCTTCAATGTGATTTTTTTCGTCTCTTTAAATGATATTGGTTTTAAATAGAAGTCTCGAAAATTAATCAATGTGTGAGGAACAAATTGTCGGTCGGTCAGTTCATTCCACAGTATACAACATCCGTGTACTTCGTCATCCCTGACACGGAAAATGTAATCGTGTTACACCAATCAACACGTAATGTTTTAAATACTGTGATCGATCTTATAAGAACACTGGCAATGAAAGAACTGATATATTTATTCCCCTTAAGAGGGAACCTTGTATTCAAAACTTACGAGTACGTTACCATCGCAGCTCCTAATCTTTTAGACAATGTATGTTGAATGGCGAAACTTAATAGACCTCGAAACTTAATAGACTTAGAAATAATTATACTATATCGTCTCAAGTGGGAATCGAACCTATTGCAATTACTGACAAACGTTGTAACAATAATTGGGAATCACAAACGACTGGAATACATTAAATAAAGTGTAATCATATGTTGATCTATATAATTTGTAAAGCTAGGTGTGATGTGTACGATAGTACTGAGTTAAATTTATTTGAGGAATGATTAATACAAAATGTATTTTAAATTCTTGAGGTGATCATCGCAACGTATTCTTTTACAGTGTTACGGGTTTTTCTTAAAAAGAAACGTACAAACGGCAAAAAATAAGAGAAGAAGCAAGATAAATGAATAAAAACTAAAAAACTGTTTCAATAATTCCTAATATTCTTTAATATGTAACTTCACTTATCACAAAAGTTGAAATAGGCATTATTATAGAGTATATTTTCATGTTTTGAAAAATGTACTGACTATTTAAAATGATTACTTTCTTCAAACGTTCTTTACAACTGTGCATTTAAATGTGTTGTTCGTGTCAACCCAGTTGTCTTTTGTGTGCGCTTCTTTTCCTTAGTGACGGGGCACTGTCGGTGTAGCGGAGATGCGCATTGTCCACGCATTCTAACTGTTAGTTTAGTACATACTTTACATGATACTTACTCGCATATAGCAGTTTAGCCAAAAGGAACCTGTTGATGAGGCACTGCGTTTCCATTCTGGCTAATTTTTAAATACAAGTTTCTAATATAAATATCTAGAGATACGCCATGACCGAGCTGCGCCTGGAATTATGACAGTATGAACTTTTAACAAATTTTGACAATTAATGAAGTTTTTAAATCGTTATTCCCAATTATAAAGATTTAAAAACTTCATTAATTGTCAAAATTTGTTAAAAGTTCATACTTTATGTAAGTGCAATAATAGCTTTTTTATATTTAAGTTTTATTATAAGTACACTTATAATAAAACTTAAATATAAAAAAGCTATTATAAAAAAACATAGTTAAGTAGAGGCTGTCGTGATGTAGTAGGACAGCGACTAAATGTAAAAGGATATGAAATATTTCCACTTCCTCGCTTAGTTAAGAAGGAAGAGCGCGGTGTAGAACTGTAATTATTGACACTAGATTACTTTGGCCTATCAAGCTATATAACATGGCAATGAGGGTGCAGCTAAAAAGAAAAAAATATAAAACACAATTACAATGGTTCGAAGATATTTAAAATATTCGCTTAAAATAAAGAGAAACACAACCTGCGATATATTTTAGTACTTCGGTACTCCATTCGGTACTCGAACTGAGGTACTCGATAACTTTCCCATCACTTAATCAACCAGGCTAATGTTAAATATTTCAATTATTCATAAAGAAAGTCTAATAGCAAAAAAAAAACAAACCTTTTGACAGCTAGCACACGAGCAAAAACTATCAATTATAATAAATAAACTATCAACTATAAATGATAGAAAATTATAATATAATATTTTCCGTATGCATCCAATACAGCTGTTTTAACAGCGGTATTTGATGCATACGGATTTTATAATTTTATTGGAAATCTCAATATCGATTCAGTTCAGCGCTCAGTGAACTGAATTTAAGGGCAATATCAAATAATTAGACCGCACTAATCAACTGATCGATATACTCTCGTTACGATCACATCTCCACTAACAAACTATTGATGAATTTCAGTTACACTAAAACAGTTCTTAAATCGCAGATGGACATTGATCAGGTATGGATTTGATTGAAAAATAACAAAAATATAAATATATCTATTCATAAAAAAATACTTCTTTTTTGTACCTAAATGTGATGATTACGACAAATTACGTAATAGTGTGAAAATATCTCTAATAAGTACATTAGTTATCTTTTGTATTGAAAGAAGTGTGTATAAACCACTATCCATATAATAAGACACTTTATGAATAAGACTACGTGAATTTACTGCTAACACGCTATAATAGATGTATGAATGCGGCCCCGTCGTAGCTAAATGTTCTACTTGTTGATGGTAACTCATTCATAGGCATGGACATGTTCGAAGGGAAACAATATACTGCGGTATTTAATTACTCATTAGTAAGGGGTCTAATTGTGAGGAAGACCCATTATTAAAAAACATAAAGTAGTTTCAATTAAATTATAACTAAGCGAATGATTCACGCCTATAGATAACTTGATATCAAGACACTCCATATTCATCAGCAAAACTAAACGCCGCGGTTTGACTTACAAGACCAAGTATTTAATATCTCGTAATAGTTTCTAAACCATAGCTTATATTTTATAACAAATATAATATTCCTCTCGTTGAATAACTATATTTTTATAATAGACAATACTCAACCGAGCGTCTTTACTTTTTAATGTCTGTTAATGAAAATAACTATAATATATTTACACGTTTTAATGTGTTATAATTTCGAATTACGCAAGTTAGTCTTATCATATAAGACAAGACTAAGGTATTTGTTATATTTATTATATTTATTATATAGAGACCATCGTGGCCAGATTCTGACTGTAAATGCAAGGGGTTTAATTTATATTAGGTGCATAAATGCTCCAAAACAATGAGATATGTAAATTAAATTTTAAAAATATTATCCAGTCAACTATGAACGAGTCAGATACACTAACGTAGTTTACTCAACTCTAAGTTGAATGATCTCTTTATTAACGTTTCACTTAACAGTACACTGATTAAGCTCGAGACGCGACATTTTAATACATTTGCATAAACACTTCCCGACCTATGAATAACATTTACAAGTGAAGTGCTATCACTCACTTAAATAGCTGTAACTACGTTTTCGTACTTGAAATTTATATTGAGTGTGTTTATATTTTATTATTGTTATCTTCCCTATCATTTGCCCACCTATGTTAGGCAAGGCAGGGTTAAACTCCATTTATCACATTCTGCTTTTAAGTGGTTGAATCCAATGCCGCGTATTTTGTCTTCCAACCAAAGGAGGTGATCTTAAAGTACGATTATATAAAATAAATCAGGTATTGCTTGAAGGTGCTCGCTAAACATCACATAAACATAAAAGCAATAATTTTAATGTCAAATGTTTTACGATACAAAACTTAAATGTGCAACGTTAAATACATGTTTACGAACAACTCTGATTAAACAAGTAAATTTAAAAACGTATAAAAATTTGAACGAAGCAGAATATGAACCTGCGCCTCTTGGAACCCGTCCAAGCGCTGTGACCACTAAGCCATTCGTTCTCACCAAGCTCCGTCGAAATTTTTATACGCTTATTACAACTTATTTATGTTGTTAGCATCTCTGTAGGGAGATTTTTATTTTCCGCTGCCCAAAGACAATTTGTTAGAACTATCGTTTGGCAAGAGAGAATGCCATTCATTCGACGGAGCTTAGTGAGAACGAATGGCTTAGTGGTCAGAGCGCTTGGACGGATTACAAGAGGCGCGAGTTCAATTCCTGCTTCGTTTAAATATTTATACGTTTTTAAATTTAGTATTTTTCTTTCCTAAGTGTGGAATAACACTTTAAAAATAGCAAAAATATCTGATTAAGCTATTAGATTACGTGGAATCTAATAGCTTAATCAGATATTTTTTATATTATTGATCATTTATATTATTGATCGAATCCACAATCTGTCACGCTTACAGTCACACGTTCGTGTCACTGCGCTACGACTGATGAGAGAGAGAGATGAGATGACATGATACTGATTCAAATATATGGATTCACTAACAATGTAAGCTAATACTAGTGGGAAATGAAACAAGATCTAAGTTCACAGAAAGCATAATTTTTTTATCGATTATATTGACAAATTATATTTTCGAATATATTAGCCTGAATAAAAATGTTACCTCTTTTTATTTAAGAGAATAAAACCCTATGTCCAATAACACCTTGACCTTTCAACCACTTTCTCAAAATCATAAAAACTAAAACAGAGTAAAATATCATACGCAACATTAATAAAAAAAATATAAGGTAAACGAAATTTTCCGAAGCGTTAAAAAACTTTTACACGTAAGTCATTTCCAAGTGACAAATTTTAAATACACACTCGAGTAAGTAACGTACATAAGATTAAGTGGCTTTGCTTCAGTAAGCGTAGAGCTGCGGAGTGGGCTGACTGTTATATATTACTGTCAACGTTTAAACGAAAACGATAAAAAAGCAAGACGTACAAGTGTTAGTTTCATAGAGTTCTTGAAAACGACTTTTCTAAGCAAATATTTAAGTACAGTATCAATAATCTGAACAATTATATATCGCCGATACTCATAGAGGAAACTTATCTAAATTTTACACTAATATTAAAATTTATGTATAGAATAGTATGAAGAAGCTATATTACATGACGATAAGTTAAGAAATCTTAAATAATCTAAATTTACAATCGAAGTACGATAGTAAATAAAATAACCTATTATTCATCTTATAAAATACATATTACACGCACAAAAATAATATAATATAAATCGTAATTACCTACCTATATTATGCTGAAGGACGAATATCAAGGAACTCGTTAAGATTTTATCAAATGATTAATTTCCATCCTTTGTATGGTCTAAATAAGATGTTTGGTAAATAAAGGCAGAGAATTCCTTTGAATCCGAAGAGACATGTGAAAATGTCAAAATGTATGTACTGAGCTTTTTGTGTAAGTAAGTTAATTCATTAATTATATCAGTCTGTTTATGTTGAATTTCCTCGCAGGACTTAATGAATTACATTGTTTTTAAAAAAATTAACGTTTATAATACTTTTATTTTTATGGCCTTCAATACTTAATATAAATAGATAGGCTCACTGATTAAAAAACATCCAAAAGCTTACCAAAACATCATTTTCGAGCTCGCGGGGATAGAATAGGTAATTGCATCTTTTGTGGCCTCCGAATACACCGCCGTAAAAACGAGTCGCTATTTATAGACTTCTCTTATATAAATATTTTTATACATTTACGACAATCTAATTACAAGATTACTATGAAATTTTATTTTTTTATTAGAAAGATGGAGTAACAACTTACTTATAAAAGAGCAGCTTCTCAGCAGTTCTCGTATAACAACAAATGGACATGGAACCTAGTTAAGACACTCCATTTTCCAGCGTCCGCCCAATTATAGATACAATACCTTAGAGTACACATTAGGTCCAATTTTTTTTATCATACTAATCACATATTTTAGATTTATGAATCGGTTGTTTTTAAGTCGATACTTAACAATAATAAAAAAAATAAAATATACTGTTTTATTTTAAAAATGTTTAAAGTTGTATTATACGCTGTAGATAAAAACTATAACTGCTTTTAGGAGGCGCAGGGATTTTTATACCCATTTTAAGATACATTTAATT
>DWMZ01006453.1:0-10311 GCA_018249855.1 Eueides tales michaeli | reverse complement strand
TCTATTTTTCTTTCCCCTAAGAAATATGACATTGCGTACTGCGGACCGCTTGGTGATGAAGAGACGGTCCGTAGGAGACAGGTCTTGGAGCACATGGTGTTCTTGTTCTCGAACCAATGGTGTCTGCGGGGAAAATTATAGGTCACAAGTTCATTTTCCGTAAGATGTTTAATTTTGCTTTGTGTGTTGAGAGGCGAAACTGTACACCGCGCTTTGTCTAGTTACCAGTGAGGCGTAAATGAAATACATAATTTAAATTAAAATATTTGATATTTACATTTCTCCGCTCTGGCAACAAGGCAAAGGCGTGGCGTTGAGTTCCGCCACTCAACACGCAATACCTCGAATTCGGCGGAAAGTGGGAAATTAGGGTCCCAAATCCCCTCTGCCTACCGAGCCTTGTGCGGGATACAGCGTGAAGCTGAAATAATAGTGTTTCCGCGTGGCTTCGCCCGCTTGAATTACATAAGTATGTATTTAATATAAGTACAAAAATTTGAAACATATGCCAATAAGATATTAATTTGAAGGCCTTATATACAATTGCTATATTTTTAATTTTTGTAGTAAAGAATCTTGTTTGCCATATTTTTTTATATATAAAATATCGATATTTCTAATACCTCTATGAATATATGTACAAAGTTTCATGATTATCGCTTAAGGAGTGATCTGAACGTATAACAAACCAAATTATATTCACATTTACAATATTAGTAGGCCTGTCGTGGCGCAAGGTCACAAGCGTGCGACTGCAAACGAAACAGATTGTGGGTTGGATCCCCACTCGAAGAAATGAAATATTTAATATTTTTGAATTCAATATTTAATTAATGTTTTTATTATTTCGATCTGGTAACATGCATCGCCTTAAACAGCGGAAAGTAGGGAACGTAACAAAGTATTTTAAAATTAGGTTCCCAAGGTCCCTCTGCCTACTCTGCCATGTGCGGGATACAGCGTGAAGCTGACGAAAACATTATTTGTATGATTTTATTCTTTGAATGGGAACCGAACCTACAACCAGTGCGTTTACAGCCACACGCCTGTGCTCGTGCGCCACGACAAGCCTCATATATTTTCTTAGTAATACACTAATAATTGTTAGTATTATACACAAGATGATATTACGCATTATTAATATTTTCCTTCAAGAACAAACTAGAATTGAATAAATAATTCCTTAAAATTATGACTTGTGATTTAGAGAATCATTTATATGGAACGTTTTGAATATTGTTTTGTTTTTCGTTTCACGCTGTATCCTGAATAAAAGGAAGGGTAACCAGCGGGAATCTGGTGTTAAACACTCCGTTCACTACTTTCTGGCACGTGTTTGTGACATTGCGTCTTTTGCGCAGTAACTCAACGCCGTCGTTTGTCTTGTTTCTAGAGCAAGGAAATAAAAATCTATAATTGTAAAAAAACTGTAATACATCAATGTCTGTATAACATATATTATAAAACAACTTTATGGGACGTTTCTATTGTAATAGTGTGTTTGTACACGCTAATGTCAGAAACGGCTGATCAGATTTTAATTTAGTTTTCGCTATTATATTTTGACAATTTTATTATTTAGTGTTTCGTTTTGAACAAAATGCTACAAATATATTTTTCGCTTAGTTGAAATTTTAGTTTTCATTGCATAGACATTGTCTTAAAAGTGAAAATATTATTAGAACAATAAAGTATCTGGAATTATTAGATAAAACAGTGTAATACAAGCCGGCGAAGCCGCGGCCGGGTCCCTAGTATTAAATAAAGTACAAAACACCCGCAAAAATCAGAACATTCATTTGAGGAGACACTCGTATTAGCACTCCTTTCAAAAACCAAAAACAAAACATTCTTAATATTTTTTTAAATGTTAATCCACACGTATAAAAGAACTTGTACTTGAACGGTTTCCAAGAGGCGCGGGTTCAAATCCCGATACGTTAAAATTTTAATAAGTTTTCTAAAGTACTTCTGAAACAATTATTGATTTAATAGTTTTATTTCTCGCACAAGGCAAAAGCGTTGAGTACCGCCACTCAACACGGAGTGCCTTAAATTCGGCGGAATGTGGGGAACGGAACGGAGTGTCTCAACACTAAGTTCCCAAGTTCCCTCTGCCTACCCTAACATGTGCGGGATACAGCGTGAAGCTGAGTGATTGAGAAACTATTACCTGATCAGTACTTTTTCCAATTTCCTGCAATGGTTCCTTTACACCAGCGTAAGGCTGTATAGATATTACAGGTATAGGTGTTTGCATTATATCAGTATGTTCACATATCTTACTAATATTTTATTATATGTGACAGTTTATTGTTGACAGTTTAAATTTGTATGTTAATTTATATGAGAATTGAAGAAGGATAAGGTTTTGTATTTATATATATAATATAATTCTTTAAGTTAATAAATATAAAGACAAATCACGGCGTTGATTTCCGACTTTGAATTCACATGGTCTCAAAAGTTAGATTGTGTATGTGGATGTGACTCAAAACTAGATCCCTCTGCCTATCCCGCTATATCCGGAATACAGGTTGCTACTATTAATTTTAGTCTAGTAGAAATTAAATATTTATTATTCTCTATTAACAAACAAAACAGCGGCGTTTAGTTCCGCCAGTTAACGTGTAATGTCTCCAGGTTTTAGCGGAAAGTAGAGAACGGAAGTGTTTTAGGGGACATAGTGTCTTAACACTATGTTCCCAGGTTCCCTTTACCTACCATACTATATTCACGATAGAACAAAAATACGATATTCCAGGTTTTTTTTTCACAGCAATATATATATTGCGCAATGATTTGTGACGAAATATAAATTATTGTACGCTCTATAATTGCTATTGAAAAGATTTTTTGCATAAAATATGCATTTGAAGTAAACGACACCATGCAAATGGCGCGAGGGGAGTTCATTTAAATTTGTGAAAAAAAATATCACAAACTGTATCGCTTTTATCAATCCGCTAACAATGGAATTGGTCACAATAAAGTTATGGTCACCATAATATTACAATTACTGAGTATATTTTATTGTTCTAATATTTTGTTTTCTTCTTTATGGGAAGAAAGTAAAGCTTGTAGTTCTGTTCCGTCACTCAGCAATGTCTCCTAAATTTGGCGGAAAGTAGAGAACGGATAAAAAGAATTGGAAACGGATTATTAATATTAGGTTCCCAAGTTCCCTCTGCCTACCTTGCCATGTCAGGATACAGCGTGTAGCTAACAAACAGTGTATTCAGTATCAAATAATTAATATTTATATAAAATCATGGTCACCGCTGCCAGTGCACTGTGCATGCGCACGCGCCGCCCCGCGTTACAATTTTATGCAAAAACGCAAATTTCCTCGAAATTTGAAACGCTACATTGTATAACAGTAGAATGAATAAAAATAATCGCACTGAACTTAATTTTTAGGGGAAAAACTGCATTTGCAGTTTGGACGCCATTATTCTAACGACGGATAGAATTAACGGTCGGTTTTTATGCGAACGACATTTTGAATTAATAAGTATTTTTGCACGGTTCATTTCAATATTGGTTGTGGGGTATCGGTTTTCACTTACTGTTGAAACGTACATTGTTGATTGTATAAGATATTATTTATTGATTTTTTTTTTATTTTGTTTTTTTGTTGGGAAATTTTATGAGAATTTGGAGTATTCCAAATATGAAGTGTTAAACACTCCAAATTTTTATTAATAAATAAGAAGTTAGCAGCTTCGTTTTTTGAACGTCAAATAATTTACCACCAGTTCAGAGAAGAACCGGCGAAAGAAACTCAGCGGGACATCTCTTTTTGGTTAATCAAAATTTTACATCATAGTATTATAATTGACAATGATACATTTGAAATAGCGTGGAGCGAGCATTTTATTCCCAAAGCGTGTTATAGCTTAAAATACTAAACACTGTTTCCGGCGTAAATCTTGAATTATGAATGTACTTATATTAAAAATATTAAAAAAATAACTATCTATACATGTATATATAAAAATATAAGTGTTTGTATGTCAATAATCATGTTTTTCAAAGCGAATATTGTTATTTTACGATACCAAAATACAAACACAATTTGACATTTTTAGTTTGTCCGTCTGTTATTTGGGCTAATCTACGAAACGACTGAACCGTTTGTAATGAGACTAGAAAAACTATAGAGAAAATTGTGCAGCAATATATAGGCGTTTTATTTTAAAAGTTGTTCTATAGGACATGACAATTTTTGCGAACATCTATACTGATAATAAATCTGTAAGCCGTCTCTGTCTGGAAGATGTCAAGATGTCAATGTTATAAATGATTTAAATGCAGTTTTCACTACTTATTATGGCAACCCTAGCTTTACATTAAGTGTTTATTTTATTTAAATGGGTTGAAAAATAAAAAAGTTACGCTTATATAAAATATTAATGTCGACAAAAATGCTACAAAATTTTTATTTATTTAGCTGAAATTGTAGTTTTTAATGTATAGATTTTGTTTTAAAGGTGATAATGTTATTACAACAAAAAATTAGTTGAAATTAGTAAATAATATAGTGCAAACGGGCGAAGCCGCAGGCGGGTTGCTAATAATAAAATTTTAAAAGATTTATTTCGTCAACGACTTATCATTTTTGAAGTGTATTTAGGGAAAATTTATTAATCCAATGTTACTCTCATAAAATTCAATCCAGATATTTCAAAGATTAGCTGACAGAAACAGAAAGTCAAAAATTTTAAAATGAATTGTTTTGGTATCGTGTAGATATATAACAGACAGACACTTAAATTTGACTTCATTCTTTTTCGTTTCGTGCAAAATTATATGAATATTTAGTGTCTTTGCACTTTACTGATCAAAATTGTAAAATTAGTAAATTTGTATTATCATTTTTTTTGTGAAATAATGTGTTTTTGATTTAATTTCAAAAATCCAACTGTATATTTCAATGTTCAAAACGCAAATAAATGAAAATCTTGTTGCATAACTCATTTCTTCAAATGAAGATTGAATAAAATAACTCTCGATAAAATAATTCTAATAAATAAATAATCAAATGTATGTAATTAAAAATCATTTTTTTGATTCTTTTACAAAATTTCACAGGACAGACCATAGTATATGTGTGAATATACACATTTAAATATGTACCTTTGATTTCACACTATATCCCGCACTAGGTTCCCCGTGAATGGAACCCCCGGAGGGAACCCGTGAATTTAGTGTTGAAACACTCCATTCCACTTCCGTACCCCACTTTCCGCCGAAATCGATTTACTTTAAGGTGTAGTTGTGAAATCAAATTAAGTTTGGACTGTCTTCTGAGTCTGTTCTTTAGAAAAAAAAAACTGCATTAAAATTTGAAAAAGTTTTCTTAATATTAAAAAAAAAAGAATACAAAAGGAACTTGGGAACCTAATATTGAGACACTCCGTCCCCATCAAGACACGTTCTGCCGAATTTGAATCAATGAATGTTGAATAGCAGAGCTCACGTAATATAAAATAATGCTTTATTACACATAAAAAAAAATACATAAAGGAAGTATAGTATAGAGATAGTTGATACTTAAATTAATATATCGGCGCGACGCCGTTTATCAATCACATTAGTTCCTGCAAATTACACATAACAAATAATTAATTCAAATGTAACTTTAAATTGAAGAATGTCAGGTGTTTTAATTGTTAAGTTATTTATATAAGCCAATTATTGTGAACTGATTTAAATGTAATGATTTAAATGTAATTTAAATTAAATCTAATGATTTAAATGTAAAGTTAATTTAATCAATTTTAATTCAATTTTGATGATAAAAATACTAAGGTTGAATATCATTATAATTCAATATAAGTTTTAAAATATTTTTATAATAATATTGTCATGGGTCATTTAGTTTTTAACTAAAAATATGTGAGGTGTTTGAAGAAATTTAGGTAATTGTAAGTAATAACTATTTTTCAGTGAAGAGTCGATTTAAATGTAATTTAATTAAGAATGATGTAAATATAATTTAGCTATTATTTAATTACTTTTTTTAAATATTGTTTTAATATTATTTTAATAGAAATTATAATAAGAAATAATTAATTGTTAAGTTGCATTTGTTTTCCACTTAACTAGTGGCGCCATGTAAAACTAAATATGGCGCCAGGAACTAAAGTAGAAGAGAAATGTAAATCCAAAAATCACTTTTGCTCCAGCTCCTGGTGAGTGCAGACGATCCTTATCAAAAGTTAAAGTATTTTCATTATTATTTGTAATTATTATTTTTAATTATAAGAAACAATATCAAGTTTTAAACTTATGTTTAAATTTTGTTCCAATAATTGAAATAAATCTTTGTTTAATTAGATTTTTTTATTTATTTACTAAGAATGAGTGAAGATAGTAGTATAGTACGTGACGTCAGCGATGCTGGCGTCACCATTTTTATAAATCAATCTGCAGGTCCTTCTTTGTCAAATATATTATGTGCAATAGCGTCAATCACTACAAGATATATTTACTACTATATTTATATATATATATATATATATATATATATATATATATATATATATATATATATATATATATATATATATATATATATATATATATATATATATATATCGATCGATCGATTTATTGAGTGCATCCCTATATACTTTTAAACGATACATAAGTAAATGGAACAAGCGGGCGAAGCCGCGTGCTATCGCCATTATTATATAAAATGATGCATTAGGGTCCATTCAAAAAATATATAAAATACCTTTAAAATATGTTATTAATAAATTGGAACAGATTTTTATTTTTAAAAGTCGCAGGCGATACCAAAATAGAATGGAGAAACAAAAAACATATCGTTCTTCCTCGTTTCTTGCAAAATTATATGAATATTTAGTGTCTTTGCAATTTACTGGTCAAAATTATAAAATTAGTAAATTTGTATTAATATTTTTTTTGGTGCAATAATGTGTTTTTTTTGTTTAATTTCAAAAATCTTTCTGTATATTTTCACAAAATATAGTCCTATTTTATTGTTATATTTTCAGGAAAACATGTGGATTTATGTTAAATTTATTTTTTAGCTCACGCTGTATTCCGCTCATGTCAGAGTGGAGACAGGGAACCTGGGAACCTAGTGTTAAAACGCAAATAAATAAAAATATTATTAAATATTTCATTTCCTCGACGAAAGATCAAATAAAATAACTCTCTATAAAATAAGTCTAATAAATAAATAATCAAATACAATTAAAAATCATTTCTTTTATTTTTTTACAGAATTTCACAGGACAGACCATAATATATGTGTGAATATAAACATTTAAATATGTACCTTTGATTTACGTTAAAGTATAGTTGTGGAATCAAATTAAATTTGAACTGCCTTCTGAGCCTGTTCTTTAGGAAAAAAGTGCATTAAGATTCGAAAAAGGTTTTAATATTGAAAATAAAAACAATACAAAAGGAACTTGGGAACCTAATATTGGGACACTCCGTCCCCATCAAGACACGTTCTGCCGAATTTGAATCAATGAATGTTGAATAGCAGAGCTCACGTAATAATAATACTTTATTGCACATAAAAAAAATTACATACAGAAAGTATAGTATAGTGATAGTAGATACTTAAATTAATATATTACGTTCAATGGCGGCAATCACTGCAAGAGACAGGCCATTACAGGCCATTAAAAATACAGTATTAAAACAAAAAAAACAGAGTAAGGCGCAAAAAGTATTACTTTGCTATTAGTATACATATAATGTGTATATATGTGCAAATGTAAGTACTCGTACAGGTATACATAAAAAACACATACAAACACATAATATATAGAACATATAATATAAATTTTTTTTCAACTTCACGCTGTATCCCGCACATGGCAGGGTAGAAGAAACTTGGGAACGCTAGGTTAAGACACTCCGTTCCACTTCCGTTCCCCACTTTCCGCCGAATTTGCGTCATAACGTGTTGAGTAGCGGAACTCAACACCGCGCTTTGCCTTGTTAACTGGGCGAAGAAATGAAAACATTGAACATTTTTATATACATACAAATTTTAAATATTTCATTTCCTCAAGGTGGGGATTGAACCCACAACCTGTCGTGTACGGTCACATGCTTGCCCAGCTGCGCCACACTCTTTAATATAGATAGAATATTGATTTAGACCGTAATTTTTAAGCCTAGACTTAAAAATCACTACAGATGGAGATCGTCGTAATTTCCTGGCAGCGCATTACTGAAGGAGTCTCCATAGCGTTTAGTACGGGATAATGGAACTTCCAAGAGAATATTGTTGCGAGAACGAAAGTGCTAGGAGAGAATGTACAGGAAGAGAAAGGAGAGTGAGAGAGTGTAAATGTGGTCAGTCCTTTACAGTGAGTGATTTAGTTGAGTGTGGTTTTGTGTTACGTGATCAAATTTTCTTAATTCAAATATGAATCCGATTGCTAGATTCTGCATCATTTCAAGCATATTTTGTAGTTGTTAAGATGAATCTAGCTAACACCTTATCAATATAGGAAGGAGAAGAGTTTGAGCTAATGATATTTCAGTTTTTAATGGTAGTAGATTCTTCCATCTTCTCAAACCTCCTATAGTCCAAAATATCTTACGGCTTAGGCAGCAATTTGTGGCGACCAGGAAAATGCACTGTCCCTTTCGATTTCCATTGTTAATTTTTTAAAACAAATCGCTACGCTCTAAACAAATATTGTTAAAAAGGATTTGCGGGAGGTTTGATTCTTTTTTTTATATAGTTGCTTTATTCAATTTGATTTATTTAGGTTAGTAGACAGTGCAAATGATTCACTCAAAGAAACAATAATTTGTAAGTCAGAATTAATATTATCAATTGCTCTGGGTATGTCATTTACAGATCTTATAAATCTGCAAATCGTCAGCACAGATATGATAAGATGGCCATATATGTAGAGTCCTCCGACTCCACTGTTAATAAAAATTATGAACAGTAAGGGTGACAGTACGTCTCCTTGCGGAACACCAGCGCCTATATGACATTGAGAAGTATAATTTCCGTCAAGCCTGATGGTTTGAGTGCGGTCACGCAAATTTGAGGGAAACCACTCAGTAGCTTTTGGAGAAATATTAATAGACCTAAGTATTGATAACATGATGTCGATATCAACTGTATTGAATGCATTAGTAAATCCAATAAGGCAAGTATAGAAACTTGTTGTTTCTCAATGTCATCTGATGTCATATTTTATTAAGTTTTGTAACTGTATATTTACGATTAAATTAAATAATTAAATATTTAATGATTTTATTTCTTCGATCTGGTAACAAGACAAAATGCGGCGTTGAGTTCCGCTACTCAAGACGCAATGCCACAAATTCGGTGAAAAATCGGGAATGGAGTGTCTTAACACTAGGTTCCCTAGTGTTAAGACACTCCATTCCCGTCACTCTGTCGACCCTGCCATGTGGATACAGCGTGCAGCTAAAAATAAAAGAAAAAGTAACTGTACTATAACCAGTACGGTAGCCTGACTGAAAAGAGGATAGAATGTTGTTTTATATAGGAACAAGTATAAATGCTCGTGGACAATGAGTTCGCGCATTTTTGAAAGGAAAGAGAGTATGGAATTTGGACGATTAAAAGGATAAAGAGTTGGAGGTTTCAAGGGGACGAGAAGAAGATAAGGAGGACTGAATTCATAGTTAGCACCATCATGCATCGACTAATGTTATCGCAATCTGTAGCGTCAGATTTGATAGCCATCACATGTTCGTACTTCTGCTGGAGTGATAGATGTGAAGAGGAAGGGGTTAGTTAAAGGTAGGAGCTTCACGATGTATCCCGCACATGTCAGGGAACTTGGGAACCTTGTGTTAAAACACTTCGTTCAACTTCCGTTTCCTTGAACTCTTAAATCTGTGCAGTTGCTTGTGACAGATAAATTTTTAGTGCACCTATACCTATCACGTTTAGAAATCTCCAATTTTTTTTAGATGTAGATACGTCAAGCATCTTTGTAATTTCTATTGCGTCTGTTCCTTATATTTTGTACCTATGCAAATTTTCATCAATAGGATTTTTCTTGTATTTTTACTGTGCAGCATCGCTATTGGCCATGAGTAGCTTAATATTCTGAATCAACCACAAAACAGGGCGATGCTTTATTTTGCAAATAATTCTATCACAAGGAAATTAAAGACGTAATAATAATTTTAAAAAGACATAAAAAATAAAAGACGAATCATGTTTAACTTGTGTATTTCACGTTTGTACTTCACAACGTTGTTGTAATCTCATATGAATGAACGCCTCGACTCTCCTACACTCTACGCTCACAACAA
>DWMZ01006452.1:0-10311 GCA_018249855.1 Eueides tales michaeli | reverse complement strand
GTTTGTTGACAAAAGTAGTTATTAGCGAAGGTTCTCTTTATTTATCTAAATTACATAGTTAAGTTTTTTAATGTAAGTATATTAATGCAACCCGATTCCTTAAACATTGCAAACAAACATTGCAAAACATTGCAAAAAGTAGTCTGACTACAAATATGAAAGTACAACTGCACAACGATTCACAATCGGGGCTGTATGCGGCCACTCTGCTGAAAATTGGTGAAGATCGTATGGCTACAGACATTAACGGTATGATCACGCTAAATCACGAATTCTGTAATATTGTTGGCAGCACTGACGATCTAAAAAAACAACGTATATCCTGATCTACGGACTAATATAGGAGACCAAGAATAGTTGTGTGAAAGGGCAATTTTAGCACCAAAGAACGAAATTGCTGGACAGACAAATGAAAATATTATGTCAGAAGTGGAATGTGACGTCGTAGAATATCTCTCTATAGATAATGTAGTGGATACAGAACACGTAACATCATACCCTGTCGAGTTTCTTAACTCTCTAGAATTATCAGGCGTGCCATAACCTAAGGTTGAAAGTGCGTGTCCCCGTTCTATTAATGCGTAATCTTGATGCACCTCGGCTATTCAACGGCACTCGATTGCAAATTACGCACTTGGGGAAAAACATCGTTAAAGGAACAATTATGACTGGAACGGCAAAAGGAGAAAATGTTCTGATTCCACGTATTCCCATTATTCCAACAGACTTGCCGTTCCAGTTTAAAAGAGTGCAGTTCCCTTTAAAACCCGCCTTTGCAATGACTATAAATAAAAGTCAAGGGCAGACACTGAAGGTAGCAGGTGTGCACTTAGAGAAAAACTGCTTTTCCCATGGGCAATTGTATGTGGCGTGTTCCCGTGTATCTAGCCCCCAAAACCTGTACATAAAACAAAAAACGTAGTCTATAGAAACGTATTGTAGTAAAATATGGCGTCTACAAACATATATTCCTACAACATACACGTCCTTAGTAAAAAATGACGCGGACGAAGTCGCGGGTAACAGCTAGTAACGTATAATTTTGTAATTACATGGAAGCGATGGGGCTGAAACGCTTGCAAATTTCCTACTCAGTTACTGTAAGCGGATACCTGCTAACTTTCATGTTAAATGATAATATCAATTTTGTTTTATATATGTTTAGTATAATATTTAAGTTTATTATCATTATTTATTAAACTATTTTATAGCTATCAAAACTCCAAAGAATGAAACCCTAATAAGTAAATATTTGAATACAGGTATTTAAGTTAGGTTTATGTTAATTACAAACATTTTAGTTCAGGTATTTTTAAATATCTAAATAAATTTAAAAGTTTGTCTTTTATATAGCAATGTTAAAGAAAAAAAATGTTACAAAATATTAAATCAGTAACAAAAATTAAATAGTTGAAAATCTATGCGTATACATAATTAAAATGCAAAATAATGTTTCATTTAATGTTATTTCAAATCTTAATACAAAATTTTCGTGTCTTAAGTGTCAGTAAAAAATTTCATCAGACAAAATAAGTAGGAATTAAGAGGACGTTTTATTGAGTTCAGAGAGGAAGAGAGGAACTAACTGTCTCACCTGACAACATGGCTACTGAGTTATCGTCGGGGGAATTGAAGTAAATAATAAATTAAGAGTTAATTTCCCCAGCAGAAAGAGTAAATACGTATTGTATTGCATCCCAGGAGACTAACGTTCGCATGTATTTCTTAGTAGAATGGGATGTTTTGCCGTAGAGCAATTTTGAAAAGATATATTTAAAATTTATATTAATCCATTTTATTTTTATTACCTTTTTTGTAGTGGTCTACTTTTCCAAATGATATTTATGTATTAATAGTCTATTTCCGTCCTCCAGATAGTAATAAAAATGATGGAAACTAAAGAAAATTACTGTTCTATGACTATAGCTGTATATGTGTAGCACAGTAGTAGTAATATACTTATATAGTATTTTTTACTTTTATTAAATTAAATGAAGGTTCGAAATATGAACAGTATTTTTACCCTTGTCGAGACAATATATAATGTTTATTTCAAATAAAAAATTATGTATTTTTGTATTATAAAAAAGTATAGTGACATTTCGTTTTCAATAACTATATTAGTCAATTAGTAAAACAGACTAAAGGGAACAGTGACTAAAGGGAAGCTTTAGTCATTAAAAGTCTATCTTTAGCACTATAAAAATGTCTACAATATACATATTGTCTTGTGGATCGTTCACCCATAAAATATTTCATTATAAATTTTATTAATAAAATGCTTGTTAGTTTTTTTCTTGTTTTTTCCAGCTTTACGCTGTATCCCCGCACATTGTAGGGTAGGCAGAGGGAACTTGGGAAGCTAGTCTTAACACTCCGTTCCACTTTCCGTTGAATTTGAGGCATTGCGTGTTGAGTGGCGGAACTCAACGCCGCCTTTTGCCTTGTACCAAAGTGGGGAAACATTAAATATTGAAATTGAATGTATTAAATATTCCATTTTCTCGAGTGGGGATCGAACCCGTAACGAATTGTAGTCACACGCCACTCACACGCTTGTGTCTCTGCGCCACGACCTAAAAATTTTATTTAAAATCTGTAATCTTCTTACGGAGTATTAATGCTGCGTTGTAGAGCTAGAACATCTACCACATAAATTGATTTTAATTCTAAAATAATTGACATATATTCATTTTAAGAGAAAATATGGGTTTGTATAAATACTATTTTATTAAAGTGTACTTAGGTTTCACAATATATAATGAACATAATGAACGCCATTCTTACTTGATTCATTGCTGTTTCCGAGTAAACGGAGAAGTCAGAAATCGGTAATTAGTATTGAGGGAGGTGAATGGCGAACTAATCTCGCTTTTGTTGGAACGAAATGAAATGAAATAAGTGGCTTCTGTGCTGGGGTAACGTGGTCACACTGTTGCAATACAATCGGCCCCAGGAAACATGCGGACATTACTATAAATCATGCAATTCGTGATTCTTGTGCGAAATTAATAAATATAATTTTTTATTGTTGAGTTTTTTCATTCCAAATTTGATTTCAAAATAATAATCATTTTCTTAAGATTCATATTACAACCCTAAATAATAAATATTTTTTTAATATTCAAATTATGCATAATAAGCGCAACGGGACAGACTGAGTATAATGAATTATTTTCATTTCCTGGCTCTCAGGCAGAGGTAATTAGGATGTGTGACAGAGCTCAACTCCCTACGTTAAGCTTTGCCACTCAACAGTTGAGGTAAAAATTGAGGAAGGAAGTGTTTTGTTTACTATATTTCCTCTTACTGCCGTGCTATATGAGGAATACATGTGAAGCTAATAAATATTAATATAATACATTTCTAAATTAATATAAATTAAAGCTTTATTGTTCTTAATAACGCAGAATCGTATGGTGAACTTTTTGAAATTGCTGCATTAATTTATAGTACTAAATATCGTTAATTTATGTACTGTGATATAATAATTAATTTAATTACATTTCAAATGATTCAACACAACGAAATTAAGTTTATAATATATATTTTGACAATTAAACTACATTATACAATTATTAAATAAGTTTATAAATGTTTGCAATCGACTGGATATCTACCAATAAACCTGTCAGCATTGGTGGAACGCCCAGAGCTGCAATATTCCAAACTTCCACAATGTTCGCTGATTGTTCATACAAATAGAAAGTTTGATCATAAAACTTGGCTTTACTGCTATACTACACAGTTAGCTTATATTTTTAAGCAGATAATATATTGCTGTCATTTATATTTATTTATGAAAAACCTTGTTAACCTCATAATATATAATAATATGCAATGATTAAAATATTGTTGGTATATTAGTTAAATATGGATTTATATTCCTAGTTTTAAAGAAAAAATATTTCGACCATCTTTATCAACTGCTCGGTATTTATAACCTTTATACTACAACTGTAATTTATGAAAATAAATCTAAACATTAGCACTATATTGTATTGGTATTATAAAATGTTGTATATTATTTTTTTTATCTATGTTATTTATAAATAAAGGCACATCTAAAAGTTTATGACCACAACTCTCTCTCCAAATCTATCAAAATTTCAATCGAGTACCTTAACGATGGAGTAACCACTTATAGATAGATATTAGGGAGCTCGAGTTATATAGATGTGTTCGGCGCAGGCGGGACAAACATTATTAAGTTGTAAACTTGTTCATTCGATAATATAAAGTAAAGTGATATTAAAATAGTCGCTAATAAGGTCGATATTCGTTTGAATATGACCGATTAGGATGGTGTCCCTGTCGAACCTTTGTCATTTTAATCATACTTCCGATCTTTCAAAGTAATGGAATTGAAATATGTTCAATTTCCTACGTGCTATAGGATTTTGTAATTTTTAGATGTTGTAGCATATTATGCACCTTAGGTTATTGTTTATATATGAGCTGAAAATATTTGTCAAGAAATATTAGGTATTACAGAAAAGTTTATACGAGTACAATTATTGCAAATAATTAATTCTCAGGTAATGCCAAAAAAGCTCTGTCGAGTAAAACAACTAGAAAAAGCTGATAATCTTCAAACGGTTTTGTACGTCATATTTTCTTAAATCATGGCCCTCTTGATTACGTTACAAAGAAAGATTTTGATTTGAAAACAAATTTGAATTTTGGAGGAAAAAATCAAAATCGGTTATCCATTTTGGAGCTACGACGGCATATATATACATTCAGATTTTAAGCACTACTTAATATTATTGCATAGTTCTTTAAGCTTTTCACTTATAATTATCACAAAAGTTTCAATAAAAATAATGGCGGAATACAAGTTCTTTTAAGACCTAAAAATGCAACAAAACATGCTGGTCGAAAACAAAATAGGGACGGTTTGTTATTTTAATCAAAACAATTTTCTATGAGTTCAATCACGAGTATTATTCAAATACTGTTCACAGTGGAAGGTAATAAAAATACCTCACGTCAAATCTGGGCCGCAATTATTCATTCAAAATGCCATCCACCGTACTGTACCCCAACCACCCCTATATTTATAGCATATAGATATACTCGCTTTGTACGTTATTGAAATTCTTCGTGCAAATTAAAGGGCTTAACGATTTTTAAGGTAAAATTAATATAAATTCATCAAAAGATTTATTAAAAAAATGTTTTTAAGGCTTTCAAACTACTTTGCTCGTGTAGACAAATCCATTTGCTCAGCCTTCATAATAGTATTATGTAAAAATAAAAAACATAAAGAGAGTGGTTAAAAAAACATAAAGAAATTAATTTTTCCTTAAAGTCTAAGAACATTGTTCTTAAAGTGAGGATGCATAATTTATTACTGACGCTATTATGAATGGCGCTCAAAATGTTACATATTTCCTTGAAACTTAGACACGTACAGTGAAGCTATTAAAGTCTAACCGAAGTTGAAACATTATAATACTATTATATGTGTCTTATCAATATAAACATGAAATACATGGGTATATATTATCTTCAGGTCTGATATTAAATATCCGTATGTTCAAAGAACTAAAACTAAAATCTTCTAGCTTATTCAAGTGTTAATATTATTAACAAACTTATTTAACCAAAACATAACATTTCACGGAAATCACTTCAAAGATATTTTATTTCATATAGCAAATACAAAAATGAAAAATTGTCGAGTTGAAATAAAATATATGTCATAAAAAATGTTTATTTAGTGAGTCGGTATTTTTTAAGTCTGTCTTTTTAGTACAATTTTGTGAAAATCAACTTTATCTATATAATATATTTATATAATAACTATAAAAAAAACATAGATGACTCTATAAAAAATATATATGTTATTTATGTTACAGTTTCACAATTTAAAAAAGCGCATTTATTAATAAACAAATAGTATTTCTAGTAAATAAGAGGCCCCGTAAACTTTCAATAGGCGTATTTGGTTAATTTTCCATGTTGTTTGTGCGGGCTTATCACGCTCTAGCATACACGTGTCATCAAATATTTGTATAAATATTGCCTGCTGGAGTGCTCACGTAGAAGAGTGCTGTAAATTAATATGACTACGAATTATTGTATTTTTATTTGATTATTTCGACGATGCACGTACCTTAATAGGAAATAAACCTTCTTAATTATACAGATATAAGTTGGTTAATTGATTCAAACTAATTTTGAAAAATGTTTTTACAAAGTTGATTGCGAAAAAAGGCATTATTTGTTATTAGCGTAAATAAAAATATTTCAATATTTAACATTTTTTACAAAAATAGTTATTTCGTGATTTTTGTCACCGGTTACAAGCTGTCACGTGACATTCAAAGCAAATTTTCGATCGCGTGCAATTCAGACATTGACTTCCAGTTTCGCTATTCCGCAACGATCATGCCATGTCAAAGCGTCATTCTCCCGATTGGCGAATAATGATGTATTATATAACATTAAACGTGATAGCTGTGGTCACATTGACTTAACCCTTCATGGAAAATGACAGCTAGAATAAAGTTAAAAGACATTTTAGATAGTATAGCTAATCCTGTTATTGTCATCATAGCCAAAGTCTTGGCTTGTTAAAAAAATATTTAATTGATGATCAAATCTAAAAAATATTGATGATTAAAAACCACCGATAAAAGAGCTCTAAAAATCAACTAGGAAAGATCTGATAATGGTCAAACTGTTTTACTGATTTGAGAGAGTAGTAGAGTCTTCTCTCTGATACTCCTGTAAGCCGTTTTTCGTAAAAAAGCATTAATGTACGAGTCAGACTCACCCGCTGAGGGCTCTGTTCTATCTTTAGGATTGTAGAACAATGAAAAGTACACGTATTTTTACAAATTCTCAAAAAAGTTAGATTTTTGTGTGGTCCAATGTATCGAAGCTTAATGCTTTCACGTGATCTCTAGAAAAATGGTCTTGACAGACAGCAAAATAGTCTTATGTTCGCAATTCTATCGATAATTCGCTATCGATCAATTCTAAAAAGTAATGATAAGTTCATTCGTTTGTGAACTATGTGGTCACAAATAGACACACAGATACATGTATTCCTCCTTACACACAGATAGAGTATTTTTTTGGACCCCCTAATAAAATATTAGGGGGTCCAAAAAAATTACTTCTATACATTACGATGCAGTCATAATGTATTGAAGTAATTTAATTTACAATAATGAGTTCTTCAATTGGTCAAAGCAAGATTTAATTTAATATAGTTTTTTTATTTATTTATATCATACTTTGATAATTACAAATTATACACGACATCTTTAATTTAGATGAAACTTTGTGCCTAAATATAAACAAAAATTAATTAGTGGTCTGTAAAGTAGATTTAGGGACGACATTTTTTCACATAATAAATTAAAAAGCCCATTTTTTGACAATTTTTTCGATAAATTTATCATTTTATAATCTTTTGAATTAGAAGAGAGATAGATGCGTCATAATTGATTGAGCCTTGTGCATATTGCTTGTTTCATGCTCTTATTTGCACGCTCAGCTCAGTAGGAACGTGACAACTTCTCTTGCATTGTTTACCGATTTATAAGACGCCAAAAATACATTTTCTTCTCTTACATATTAACCAGAATTATTTAATAATGAGTAAATATGTGGATACAAAAATATTTTGAACTTCCTTTAAAATATAGCTTTAATCTTAACAAATGGGTTCAAATTATGAACCCATTTGATAAGATATATAGTAAGTAAGTAATTCAAAACTAAAAACAGTTCCACTTTTCATTTATAGTTTTGTTTATCTTGGCAATTTTCAATTAGCTAATGTAACATTCGTTTAAAATTATTTTTCTTGAAGAGGTACAAAACTTTCGAACACAGTCTTTTGACTAGCTGTTATAAGTTTATTTTCCGCTTTTATTAAGGTTCCGAATTATTCTGAATTACGTATGCTATAATTATGATTCTTCTACTGACCCTAAAATAATCGTATTTTCTCAGGTCAGTATGTATTTGAGTATTTTTTCAGGTCAGTAAGTATTTGATTTCTCAGGCCAGTACGAATTTGAGCTGAAATAAGTAATATATTGAGACACCGATTTTCAACATTCAAACAATTAACAATCATAATAGACCACAGTTACAACTAAATGCCATATTTTCAAAATGAGATTATCTGATTATCAAAATATGTATATTATAAGTTTCTTTTATAATTTTTAATTTAAACATTTTACTAATAACAATAAAAAGATAGAGATAGAGAGAACTATTCTCGCTAATTTTTATACTGTAAAAAAGTTAACTATGTAAAAAGTTATTATATGCTATTGTTTTGAAGTTATCTTTTTATTATGTGGTGCTCCCAAGAAGCAATGATAACCTACCGCTAGTATATTATTAGCTCACTATGGATTTCGAAGCAAAAGCCAAATTTTAATCAATGAAATCATGTATCAATCTGAAGTTACGAGTAGGTACAGTTTACAAATCGGATAAAGGACCGAAGTGACAAAAAGGTAATTTGTATATTATATCAAAGTGTATATTATATCATAATATCCCCACAGTATTCTGTGTTTAATATGTAATATTGTGGAGATACGATCGCCTTGAAGGAAGATCTCAGTTTAGCTGATTGCATACTCATTAAAGAGATGCATAGAATGGTAGGTACTAACGTGGATGTCACACACATGAGAATGAAAAAGAACGTGTTCAGGTCTTTTGGCCACGTCGAGCGAATTAGTGATGAAAGAATGGCAAAAAAGATATGTGAAGGAAAAGTGAGTGGTAAGAAAGGCAGGGAGAGACATCTTGACCCTTGAGAACACAGTATCTACAATATTGGGAGGGTAAAAATCATGAGGACCCCACGGAGGGTATGTATGGAGAAGTTGATGACAGTAGATGAGGCGAAAGAGGTATGCCGAGACCGTAGCGTTTGACGCTCCGTTCTATCTGCCTACTCCGCTAGGGATGTAGCGTGAAGCTGAGATAAAACAAGATATAATTATATCACAGAAAAACCTACGTACACACTTGTACACTATTTGCAGTATATTCACTAAAAATAAGTGCATACGCCTTCAAATTTACCTCTAGCATTGTTACATGTAGCATTTCTTCGATTTCTAAGATTATTGAATAAAATTGACTTAGATTTTAGGGTTCCATATTAAAAAAAACAGAAACCTTACAGAAATACTTTAGTTTCCCATCTGTCCGTCTCTCAAGATCGAAATACTTATCTGGAAATCGCATGGATGTGTCAAGCTGAAATCAAAATATAGGTCTATGGTATTTTAAGAGAAAGAATACTTGGAGCACAGAAAAAATCACACATCTAAATCAACGCAACAAGAAATAGCGATCTCTTATACATTTCTTCTGCATTTTGTATGAAATTTACCTCGTAATCAAAACCTATAGCCTCCAGCGGATTTGCAGTTATAAAGTTTTGCACGCATCTGAACGTACCAATTTTTAATTGTTTTACAAAGAAAGAGCACAGCAATTTTATGTAAGCTCATTTATTTTATTCGATATAAAATAAGTGAGCGGACTCACTCCTAACATAGTATATAAAACCGGCTTTCATAAATGACGGCTTTCATAGATGATGAAATGTTGATATACTATTATGATCTTATAAAAAATTGGTATCCTGGCTTTTGCCATATGTCATTATGTATGTATTATTTGCTGTTATATAAAAATCAAACTGATAGGTAGCCAAGATAATTTTAAAATTGTGTAAGTCGTCTGATAGGCAAAAGCCGTTGTAAAAAAGTTTATAACATTTATCGATATTAAATCGATGAACTTCATTGCTTTCTATACGATGTATTATGTATTGATAACTAGATATAGGTATGTATGTCCGTAAATGACATTCCCTTGCAAATATTCTCGCTTGTGTCGGCCATAACGCGGTGATTAATGTAAATGACCACATCACGACACTTTGAAACGAATGTGATTATAATACCGTCGTAATTAATGTTTAGATATACGAATATGCAAGATTTATGGTATTTTTGCTTGTGATATTGAAATACGCTGTAGATTTATAAAGTGATACATTTAATTCTTAGAAAATAAATTACAAAGATTTAAATATGAGCATATCAAATGTATATAAAAAAATGTAATCAAAAATTATTATAAACGAAATATTATTATAGTTATATTGTAATTACGGGTATGTACCTCCATATATATATATATATATATATATATATATATATATATATATATATATATATATATATATATATATATATATATATATATATATATATATATATATATATATATATATATATATATATATAT
>DWMZ01006451.1:0-10313 GCA_018249855.1 Eueides tales michaeli | reverse complement strand
ATAATTATACTAAATTACTTTGAAATTACGATATTTTATACATAATAATGCTTACGTAATTGTAAATAATGGCGTAAACATTATTTAATTAGTGATACATCACTCAATCTCTATTTTTGATCTGCAGGACTAGACTTATAGCAATAAGCCGCGATGGCTTTAACTCATATATCCCTTTACCTTTTAATCACTTACTCATAAAGATCTATACAAATATTATCAAACTAAAGGGTTTGTTAGAACGCGTTAATCTTAGGAACTATTGCTTCAAATTTAAAAATTATTTCTGATAAGGACTGCTTACTTTGTTGGGATAGGCATTCAGGATATATAACTTCATGGTTAACGTTTTCCAATGTATTTTTGGTATATCAAAGTTAATCCCAACTTTTTGTTATTTACATTTCATCACTTTATTTCAGGCTGAGAACCTGGAAACCTAGTGTTAAGACACTCCGTTTCTATTAAGACAATTAAAAACCCCAATTTCCGCCAAATTATAAGGATTAACTGTTGAGTGATGAAACTCAATGCCACATACGAGAAAATGAAAATATTATATATTTAATTTCCTCGAGTGAGAAGTGAACCCGCAAGCCGTCCTTTACAGTCGCACTCTTGTGCTTTTGCGTCAACTTTATTCACTTAAAACAAAATTAATAAAAACCTTTTCCTATAATCAAGCAGTGTAACAAAGGACTTATGCTAATGAGGACGTAAACGGTGTAAAATCATTCTTGCAAAGTGCAACAGACCTGAACCGAAACGATCGTATCGGATCCGTGTTTTGAATTAATGTATGACTACCTGCCGAAATTTCTTCGCCTACGCTGCAATTTGATAGTGTTATGGCTGAATATTAGCGAGGTTATCGTAAAATAATATAAAATAATGTTGTTTTTTATTTATAGAGGCATTCGTGCCACGAAAGTGTGCTTGTAGACGTGGTGGCGGGTTGTTCTCCTTTTTGGGGAAACGAAATACTTTTCATTTCTTCGTTCTGGAAATAAATCTGGAGAATTCGGTGGATTTTTCAGGTTGTATCTCGCAAATAGGCTTTTCCTATATAATATGATAAACAAAATATCAGATAATATTATTTATTAATATAAATCTTATACAAAATGAAGTTTTAAATCCGCTTTAACTAAAACCATACGTCGTCGTTACAAAGTGTGGGCTGCAACAATTGTCCAGCCGGCATTCGAGCTAAAGCTTGGTATCACAAAATCCTAACTCACTGCGAACCTTTAGCAAATTAGAACCATGTTATAACAAAACAAAGCAATGTCATAGGATAGTTTTTGCGGTCGCCTACGCGTTGTACATCTGAAGAATTTGACTTATCCATCAAGGTCGGGCATATATTGTTTTTTTGTTAGGACTCATTTGGCATTTTATTGTCATACCGTCCCTTTAGGTGTGGTAATGGGTTTGATTCTTCTGTTTTTTGTCTGTTGCATATTTAGGTAAAAAGCTAAAGTAGTAGTGTTGTGACACTCTTTTTGTCTCTGTCTCTTAAATAATTTATTGTAAAAGGCAGAAAGAATATAGTGTTAAGTCTATTTCGTTCATGTGGTGCATCAATTACGTAATGACATATTTTAAAATACAAAGAATATGCCAGTTTGTGATCAAGGACTTAGCTTTTTAAAAAATACATATATGTATTTGTTGGTTCAAATGAGTTAAGAGTCACAAAACATTGTTTTCAGTACTTCCTTCTTTTGAGACATGGTTGATGTGGCGGAATGTAACTCTGTACTTTGAATAGGCAGGCAAAAGAATCAAAATATATTTTAATTTTGTGCCTGACTTTGGTTAATATGTTACTTAAATATATTTAATTACATTCAGCATTGCAGTTAGACGTTATTTTTCTTGTAAATTAGTTACTTAAGAATATAATGTAATATATAACTTAATGTTTTTAATTTACGATTACATTGTAAATTACGATACGATCTTCTAAAATTTAAACAATTTTAATTAGAAGTAAATGGAGTTTTGAAGTCTGCCGTCGCGCATTGGCTCAAAGGTGTGGCTGTAAACGCAACAGGTTGTGGGTTCGATCCTCACTCGTAAAACTATAATATTAATATCTCCAAATGAAGTATGTAAAGCGCGGCGTTGAGTTGCGCCACTTAACACGCAATACGGCGAAGAGTGGAACTGAACGGAGAGTCTTAACGCGAGGTTCCCAAGTTCCCTCTGCCTTCCCTGCCATGTGCGGAATACAGTGTGAAGCTGAACAACTGGAATATGATGTAAACTTTATTCAACAGTTAAATCTTAGAGTAGTAACTTTTCTTATTTAAACATATACTTGTATATTTTAGATAAAACTAATTCTTCTCACAAAGGTTATGTTATTTAGTGCACAGTGTCTAACCGAGACAAAAGGCTGTAAATCTTTTGACCTTCCTCTTTGCTCGGATCACGGCGGATGCACCGCATATACCTATATAATAGAAACAAGTATATGGAATCTATACTTATATATTTACTTATTTTCTTACATTTAACTTGCGAGTTTGATTCTCTTTATGGAGAACGAATTAGTTTCCTTTTTTTTAAATAAAAATTTTAATAATTTATTAAATAAACATTAAAGATAAAAAGCGGCGTTGATCTCCGGTAAACAATATGCTATGTCTCGACATTGGATGGGACACGGCTACTGCTTAACGCTAAGAAACACAAAGAAAAAACATACTATACATATAGACCATAAATAAGAATTATATTTTTTTACAGCTTCACGCTATTTTCCGCACATGGCAGAGTAGGCAGAGGGAACTTGGGAACCTAGTGTTAAGACGCTCCGTTCCACTTCCGTTCCCCACTTTCCGCCGAATTTGAGACATTGCGTGTTGAGTGGAACTCAACGCCGCGATTTTGCCTTAATAATAGAGCGAAAAAATGAAACATTAAATATTTAAATTGAAAATATTAAATATTTCATTTCCTCGAGTGGGGATCGAACCCAGAACCTGTCGGTTACAGTCACACGCTTGTGCCGCTGCGCTACGACAGGCCTCATTTACTAATTACATGATTTAAAAACAAAATTCGGCAATTTCTTAAGACGGCAAGAACACAATTTTAATTGGGTAATGTATGTTTGTAAATTTTATAACAAATATATTTTGGTATGATTTTAATTTTTAATTTTATTATCTTTATTTGCAACGTATTTCATGATAACGACTCTTGTAAAAACTTGTAATGTTTTAGATTGTATGGATTTATATTTTGGTAAGAATTTTATATTATATATGTAATTTTTTTGATTTCCTTTTTAAAAAATAATTTATGTACAATGGTGCAGGAGGCCAGAAAACTTTTCCAAAAGACAAAACATCTCAAGAAAAAAACATTAATATTTTTGTGTTAGTTCGAAATAATGTGCGATTAATAGTTCCTCCGGTAACGTGATTTGCACTCAACACGTAATGCCTAAATTTGCTGATAACGGAGAAAACAACTTTTTTTTAATAGGAACTGAACGTGTTAACACTGAGTTCCCAGGTTCCCTTTGCCTTCCCTGCTATGTGCGGGATGTATAGTGAAGCTGAAAAAAAATACCAAAATGCTCTATAACAGTAATCGTTGCACAAGACGTGACTGGTAGCGCGATTGTTGTATGTTCGATCTCCACTGAAAAAAAAAAACAATATTTTCTCGTTATTACAAGAGAAATGACCTCTCAATGCTGAATGTCTCAAGTCTTAATAATACTGGAAAATTATCACGACAAGTATAAATGTAGCCGATAGGCGCTATAAAACGCTATTCAATAAACTCAATGACCACAAAATTCTAAATGTCATAAAGATTTATCTTCTTAGACAAAATTAATACAATAATTTATATAATTGCAAAGTAATTGCAAGGTAATGTGACTGTTAATTCAGCATTAGTACCATATTACCACATGCCTCTTAATATAGATCGTAAATCATAGCTACGCATTCTTTTATGTATGTAGTTTTCAATATATTTTTATAATTATTCAGTTTATGAATAGAGGGCTTGGTTTGTTATAAAGTGATTATAAAAATGATTGTATATTCTTAATGCTTAATGAGGCTTTTGTGGCGACTGATTGCACATGTAGGGTCGATTTCCACTAATGGATGAAAGATGAACTATTTCATTATCTCGGTCTGGTAGAAAATCTAAGCTCGGTATTGAGAATCGTCAATAAATAGGTAATGTCTTGAAAATTCGAAATACTGAATGTAACTAAGAAAAATATTATTAATTGTTATTTTTATATATTTTTTACGCTTCACGCAGTATCACACACGGGATAGGCAGAGGGATATTGGGAACATAGTGTTAAGACACTCCGTTCCGTTCCCCACTTTCCTCCGAATATGAGGCATTGCTTGTTAAGTGGCGGAAGTCAACCGCGCTTTGATTACCCACCGCGATGAGAAATATTTAATATTTTCGAAATAAAATTTCAAATTTTAAATATTTTAAAGTTTTCATTTCTTCGCTCTGGTAACAACACAAAACGCAGCATTGAGTTCTGCCACTTAACAGAAAACGAACGGAGTGTCTTAACACTAGGTTCCCAACATCCCTTTGCCTACCCTGTCATGTGCGGAATATAGCGTGAAGTTGAAAAAAAATATATATATAAAAAATATTATTGATATACTAAACTGAAAAAAAAATCGAATTAAATCTATATTTCGCATTTACGCCTATTGGAAATTATATATAATATTCAGTTTCTTATTTTTAATTGTTTCTTTACATTTTCAAGGTATGTTATTGCTGTTACCTAATTGTATACAGGTAGGTATAAATACTTTATACCTGTACAAGAAATCTTGAAAAATTTAATAAAGACGCATCTGCTATTTACGGTGATTATTTTTATTAAAACGTGCATTTCGTGTGTTGCTAAAATTAATTTAAAGTATTATAGGTGATTTTGTTTCATTCTTTTAGTTATACAGAATTTTTGGAGGAAATTTGTATTAAATAATTTAGATTGTTAGTTTGTTATTTATATTTTTATGATGCCTTTATAAATATTCTTTTTTGGTTGGTTTCTTTTGTTTATATATTCTACGTTTTGGTAAGAAGAAAATTCAAGAAACGAAAACAGCGTTGAGCTCTGCCTTTCCACAGGCAATGTGTTAACATTAAGTCCTCACTGCCTACCCTAGTATAACATAGAAAACAAAAAATAAGAAAAACAGTTGCTAAAAAATTCTAACATAATTATCTGATTTTAACATACTTTCCCATCGCTGAGTGACTTTATCTACAATGAAAGACTATTTTCTTGGTGAAGTCTTGAACGGTCCATTAGTTAACACTTAGCTTGGCTCTCATTTCATGTATACGTTTTTATAGCACTTTATGCAATAATAATTATTAGTCATTGGCAGTTTTAATGCTTTACTGTTTATGTTTAAAATAAGGATTTATAGATAAAATAAGCTATATATACAAAAAAAGGCCTTTTATGTTTGATTGAGTCTTTCACAATTTTGCCGGTATTCAAACGTTAATATTTATATTTGTTAAAAGTTGAGAATTATAATGTACGTGCCAAATTTTATGCTGCATTACTTATAAGCGGTTTAAATAGATTATAAGCAATGGATAACTCCAAAGCAACTTAAAATGATTCGTGAATGTTCGTAACTTGGCTCGACACACTGACGCGTGCCTTGATTAGAAAACGATAATACAAATGGTATTATCGTTTCATACAAGTAACAAATTATAAAGCTCCTATAATTAAAACTTATAAACAAATAATATTTCTATCCACAAAGCAATATGTAAATCTATATAATGCGTATACATATTGTATTTATATTGTTTAGTTATTCTTTCCTCGTCAGTACAGCACGCGTTATCGCCAGTGACTTCACACGACGATCGACCTTGTATTGTATATTACGAACGACGTAATGGTTCGTAATTGCAAATTGAAAGCTAGTATGCAACTTGGACCTAAGACACAATACGTTTAAAAAGCATCTTAAATTTTATGGCCGTAAGCCTGCCGAATTGTTTATTTGTAAATAATTTACTTTATATGTGAAGTTTTTAAAAACTTGGTACCCAAACGCGGTTTTGCCTTTTAAATTATATAAATTATTTGCAAAGATTACAGTCTGTGAGTTATTTTAATATAAGCCATATCAGTTTCATCTAAATCCTTTCTATGATTTGTGTGTTTTTTTAATGGAAAAAAAAAGATCTATTTTTCACATTTATTATATTAGCAAAATTTCATTTGGTACATATGACCAGGTCAAATAGGGATGTGGATAATCTATTTAAGTAAATAAAACTTACTCAAGCTCCGTTACTGACTGACTGACAGAACGACAAAATTACTAGGCTTAAAAAGATTTCCGCTTAATGTCTTATTTTTACACTGTTTTAATTTTTTTATTTGCCTATTGTTGTGAAGTGTTGTTTAAATTAAAGATTGCCAAATAAGAGGTAACGTATCGAGAATTCGGTGGAAAGTGGGGAAAAATGTAAAACTGTTTTCTTTTTTCTTGTTTTTTTCACAATTTTTTTCACAAAGCGGAGATCAATTTGATCGCAAAATATTGAAAATACATCCTGATGAAAATTTATAATATATATACTGAGATATTAATTTTGCCTCAAAAATTCTTTTCAATTTTTAGTGTTCAATTATTGCTAATTGCGTGCGTATGTCAGTCCATCAGCCTAATGTATTTTTCTTGGGATGGCGTAAATTAATATTACATATCCCCGTCTACAAGTACGTATCAAAGTTTAAGTGCGTGTTTGTGTATCATTTTTGCGTCATTTTGTACGAAAATGAACGCGAAATTGAATATAATAGAGTATTTCCCGTGGACCTGCTATGAAATTTGGCAAGAAGTAGAATTCACAGCGCAAGTATTGAAAGAAAAATATATGTATATTTCTATTACATACATACATGTGTCACAGATAATATCATTACAACCTTATATTTGTTGTTAGTTTCATACAAAATGGGTGCATGAGTGCACCGGCTTAAGTTTAACAATTTTTATAAGATGACAATATTTGCGAAAACCTGATGCGTTTCACACATAGAAATATAACACTGAAGTTTTTTTAATTGAAATTCACATTCCAATCTTTGTCTTTTCGTTTAATCACAGCTGATCTATAAGGATTATAAGCATTTCGTTAATATAAACTAAATGAAAAATACAAAAGTATACAACGCAGTTATTAAAATATCGTTTAAAATATTTTAATCGTGACATCATTCTAGAACTATAAACATACGCAGTCGCTATACTAAAGCAACACAAGTTTTTTTCTTATTATTTTGATACAAATCCTGTATTTGCATATTAAAGACGGAGAAAGGAGGTCTGATGTGGCGCAGGGCACAAGCGTGTTACTAAAAATACAACATTGTGAGTTTGACCCCATTCGAGGAAGAAAAATATTTAATATTTTCATTTCTTCGCTCTGGTAATAAGGTTACAAGGTAAAGCGTGGCGTTGAGTTCCGCCACTAAACACGCGTTGCCTTAAATTCGGAGGAAAGTGGGGAATGGAACGGAGTGTCTCAATACTGGGCTTCCAAGTTCCCTCTGCCTTCCCTGCCATGCAGGATACATTATGACGCTGTAAGATTCAAAAAATGGATAATAAGAAAAATATAGTTATTGTTATAGCCCTGACGTGGCGTAGCGTGTGACTGTAACCGACAGTTTGTAGGTTCGATCTCCACACGAGGAAATGAATAATTTAATATTTTCTATTTAAATATTTAATGTTTGAATTCCTCGCTCTGGTTACAAGGCAAAAGCGCGGCGTTTAGTTCCGCCAATCAACACGCAATGCCTCAAATTCCGCGGAAAGTGGGGTACGGTAGTGGAATGGACTGTCTTAACACTAGGTTCCCAAGTTCCCTCTGCCTACCCTGCCATGTGCGGGATACAGCGTGAAGCTGAGAGAGAGAGATAATTGCTGAGAGAGAAAGAAAATATACAATTTATAATTTTTGCTCTGTATGGTCAATACCTACCTATGTTATTTGATATTATACCCATGTAATATCTAGTTAAAATTAATAGTAGTCTTTTCACCTTTTGGTCTCTAGTCGCTAAGACATACTGTTATTGTTCCTCAAGATATGTATTTTTTATTAGAGGAAGTAATTTAAATAGCGTTTGCACAAATAGTCCTCAACATCAGCAAGTGTCTTTAGGCTTATAATATCTTAATGTTTATTTCACAATTGAAAAGTATTTTTTTTAAACTTTATTTCTTCAATTATTAAAAACCTCCATTCTCGACAATTCACTGACATTCCGAGACATTTCATGTTCAGTGGCGAAACTCAACGTCGCAGCTTGTCTCTTACCAAGTTGAGAAAATATAAAAAAAATCTTCTCCTGAGTGGAAATTGACCAAAATACATCGGCTTCATAGCTACATATCATATCATATACAATACATATGCTATCATCTACATTGGTCAACATATTAATATAATAAGTATAGGTAATATATAACAAGCCAGCGTTGTTATGACGGACGGACAATATTTACAAAACACTATTAATTTAATCCTTGCGTTTCAAAGTAATCTAGAAGGCGATTGACGTTGATCTCTTATACAATATGCTACCATTACTGCGATGAATATAGCACTGTAAAACGCAATAGGCCCTGACTTCACTGATTACTATAATTTTTATTGTTCATGAATTAAGTACCTATATTAAAACGTTGTAATGCAGTGCGAATACGTTTGACTGACTGTAAAAGAGATAGGTTATGGGTTTGATTTTTTTGGTTTTGCAGAAACTAAGCGCGGTGTTAAGTTTCGCCAGTTGACTCTCAATGTCTCTTAAATTGGTATGAAAAGTTGGGTAACAGAGTGTTTTAGCAGGAGGCTCCCTGTGCCTACTCTGTGCCTGCTAAAAAATAAATAATAATAAAACGGACCTAATTTAAGTTATTAAAAATATTTTTTAGGTGTAAAGCTTTTTTAAACAGGTTTCTGATCAGAAAATATTTGTATGCATACATATTTTTATTTGTTGAAGGCCAAAAAACCATTTACGACTATGAAATAGGTATCATCCCTTGAGGAAACATATGTTATTAAAACTTGCATATATCTTTTTAAAGGCGAGATCAAAAATATATTAACTTACATATCAACTGAAGTATTCTTTAATAAACTATAATAATACCTTTTTATATTGTCCTACGGAATATTACTCTGGGGCAATGCTGCAGATATCGAATCTATATTCGTAATTCAAACAAGAGCGGTTCGGGCCATATACAGCATGGGAGCTCGGGAATCCCTAAGAGAAATTTTTAAAGGAACGGGTATTCTTACGGTTGCATCGCAGTACATATATGATAATATAATACTTGTTCCGAAAAATATCCACAATTACTTAAAAAACTGTGATATACATGATATCAATACAAGAAGTAAAAACAAGCTGATCAAAAATTTTAAGTGAAAGTTAAAAATATATTGTTGAGCAAAGCATATTATTCAATTCAAGAATACTACCATGATAAGAATGAATGAGTTTAAATGCTGTTGGTACTCACTCAATATGCTAATCATGTTATATATTTTTTTCAATTGATATTTTGAAAAGAGCAACTGTCGAATTTCTTGCCGGCTCTTCTCAGCAGACCCGCCCTCCGAGCCGGTGGTAGCTTCCTGTAGGACTGACACTACAGACATTTCTATGTAACTAGACGATTCAAAAGTGCTTGTAATGGCCTAATTGAATAAAGAATATTTTGATTTGATTTGACTTGATATATTATATTTTTATTTTGAGAATATAGAAATTAATAGAGACAGTTTTGAGAATCCTTTTAACAAGGTAAAAGGATCATGTTCCATCTGTTCGTCTGAAGATTTCGAGAAAAATGCTATTGAGATAACGCTCACGTGGAGGTAGAAATTAACATTAAAGATTCAGGTCTACAGTCCCTTAAAGTATAGAAAAAATAATAATCTTAAATCAATGAAATCATAAGATATGAGCGTTAAATCGTTTTAGCTACAATTTGCTTATAATTTGCCGCATAATTTAAACCTATAGGATACATCACGTGGCCATATAGTTATTAATTTCCGCATGAAGTGAGAACTCATACTAATAAAGAAAAAGTCCGAAAAGTGAAAATCTATATATATATATATATATATATATATATATATATATATATATATATATATATATATATATATATATATATATATATATATATATATATATATATATATATATATATATATATATATAT
>DWMZ01006450.1:0-10313 GCA_018249855.1 Eueides tales michaeli | reverse complement strand
CAGCTAATCTCTTTAAAGAATACTTTGTTCTAAAACTTACTTCAGATATTAAATTCGATCGCCAACAACATATGTATTAAGAATTTCATCAAGATCACAATACAAAGACAATCATAAAAAATCAATAGTCTATACTAGTATTCGAATCCGTAAAAGCAAGCATTTATTTTAGTATCATTTTTGTTTTATTATTTAAGAATATTGGACGAACACTAATAAAAATATATATTTTTTTAAATTTATTGTGTATATTTTTGTTTTTTAACAACCATTCAAAACATTTTATGTTCTCTAAACATTGTGGTTTATATGTATTCGTTATTTTTTGAAAATGACGATGTTGACTAATTGGTTTTTCAATTTATTTAAACATCATCATATGTTTATTGCAATATACGCGTGACACGATAAATTTATTACTCATACTTAAAGATGACAATGTAATATAAAATACGAATATAATGCTCATATCAAAATTAATTAGATATTTAAAAAATATCTTATATATTGTATACAAAAACAACATGATAAAAATTCAAAATATTGGGCTCGTCCGGGATTTGAACCCGGGACCTCTCGCACCCGAAGCGAGAATCATACCCCTAGACCAACGAGCCTTTAGTCCAGGAGCGTAAAAATAAAGATTTTGTTAAGAAGCATTCAAGTAAATTAAAACTATATATATAATTTAATGTGTACTTGTGGTCCCCAGAAAAAGAAAAATGACTATTCATTCATTGATTTCTAAATTACATTAATGTCATTGATGAAATTAATGTAATTTACAAATGTGTGAATGAATAGTATTTTTTTAGAAATTTATTTGTTTTTAACAGGTTTTTTTAAAAAGATTGAATTTAAACAATAAATGTATACTAATCTAATAGGAAGATAAGGAAGTAGAATGTATTTGTTGGCCGCTATTACCGACTGGTTTGTTTTTCAGTGATAGCCAATTAGAAATTAGTGTTCAATTAATTAAACAATAAAAATTTTGCCACATCTCCCAGTTTTGGGTTTTATATTGATGGAAATAACGGCCACAACTGCAAAGTGAAGTACTACAGCTAGCCGTTATACTCATGCAAGACACGTGAATTACAGAATCCAGTGGTCATGTCGAAGTGCCACTTCCCTACGTATAACTAGATATATCAAGACTATTAAAATATGAGTGTGCAATTATTTAGTATCAAATGTATAGATATTTATTTGTATTAGATGTGTATACAAATTAGTGGTGAAATTAAACATTTTGTATACGACCGTGCAGCCACGTTTAATATAGCTTCACTAATTCAAGCGTAAGTTGTAATTTAAAAAAAAACGTAATTGTGGGGTTGCAAGTGACGCCCAGAACATTGCTGAAAATTAGGAATTGAGAAGAAAAGTGTCACAGGTAAAATATTAAGTGAAGGTAATTCTGGCAAAATCACCTCGGGCGGAGGGTCCAGCTCGTCGTCCGGCGGCGGCGGGTCTCCAGGGCGCCACGCGCGCCCGCTCCTGCCCCACACAACACTTTGTCTTATATCTTACATCAACGATGAATGTCAAATTAAATATCTGGGCTAATATATAAAGCGGTTCCAGCACCTTTTTTGCAGAACCCTACGACGTTTTTTGGTTAATGTGTATATTTGTAATTTACTAGCAAGTATAATTATGTTAAATGGATTTACTCTCTACTTTATGTTTTTAATACCTTAAAGTATGTAGATAGAAAGTCTTAATAACGGATTAATTGTATTTCAGACTAGTCAACTGAGTATCGACTTTACGAGCAGTTAATTCAAAAGAACCCTTACAGTTGCATGATTACCCTATAAAACCGCTGGTGACAATAAATGCGAACGTTTATGCGTCTATAAAACAATCGATTCCGGAGCAGAGCAAAAGTATTGGCGATGAGCCAACGACACACATATCATGCTGGAATCAAGTTACGAGATGCAATGGCCTGCCCTTATAATAATTAAAAAATATATATATGAAAACAATTTACTTTAATTAAATTATATATTAATCGAATTTCCCCCTATTTTAAATGTCCCTTAATCGGTCACCTGTAAGCTTGATCGTGGGGCGGGAGACCCAAGCCGGAGTCTTCAGAGGGTGAGCGGTGGTCGACCACGAGAGGCACTTCTGCCGGCACCTCCTACAACAACAATCTCTACCTCACCCTAATATATTATATAAAGACGTTCATGCCGAGTGTTCATAGAAAACCGTTATCATTTACATTATATAGATTATTGGGTTCAATTTTTTTACGTTTTTTTTCGAATGTCGACACGTAATACTTATAAATAAGTATAATAAATATTTCCGTTTGACCTTGTGTAAACCAAATGAAGAATATATAATAAACAACGCCGCCCTGGCGACTTGTTTATGCTATGGTGAATGACAAGTTCTGTACAAATTTGACCTACCAACATTTTCTAAGTTTTCTATGTTAACACAAAGCTTTTAACAACAACATAATTATTACACATATACATTTTACACATCAAATATGCTTCGTATGCAACACAACTCAAATATCTAATGTCATAAGGCTGAAACATAAAACTTGTGACGCGATAGGATGTTATAGAAATTAATTATATACTTCAAATGTTTTATAAAATATTTAAATTGACTATATGAGTATAAAATTTAACTTGGTATTTTTTTCAAATATTACTTTTTAAATATATGTATTTAAGAAATGTAACATCGTATCACGTCACTATGGACATGCAACATATGAACGCGTGCGGCCAAAGCACTTACCGGGTCGTGAAGTTCGTGCATAGTTGAAGACGGCAGCATGTGTCTCTCACTCGCCCGCTACGAACAATTCCAAGCCTCAGGTATTTACATGCCAGTAATACACTATTGTATGACATTACCTAAATTAATATATACTAAGTGTTTTTTCACTTTCAAAATTTCTTAAGGCTTATAAATATTCTTTGCTGGCGTTTATTTTATTTATGCTATCAAGAAATCCCAATAAATGTTCTCAATAAATTCACAATAAATCATTTTATTAATTCTATAGTCCATTCCATTTGTATTTTCTATCCAGTAATAAAATTAGTTATATCGTTTGGAAAAAAAATACTGATTATATGAGGAATCCAATTGAATAAAATTTCACCGCTCAATGAACGATATTGGATTTATTAGAAAGAAATTACTTTATATTATTATTGAATTGTTAAATGTAAATTAATTATTAATAATAGAAGGATTTCAGGATTTATTTTAATATTTTTTTATGAATATATATTATACTTTGCTACACATATATATTTGAATACCTACAATATTCGATACTTTTTATTCATATTTTGGTTATACATTTTCTCTAGTAGCTGTTCATCAGCCAATTAAGGAATTTCACGAAGTCACATTCTATTTACGCGAACACCTTCCCCCCTATGTGTTACGGCGCATTTATATATATATATATATATATATATATATATATATATATATATATATATATATATATATATATATATATATATATATATATATATATATATATATATATATATATATATAATTTTGCTACTATACAGAAAAATATTACAAGATCTTATCTTAATTTGTAATATTTTGGCGAAGGACTGTTTATTATTCCAGTAAAATAAACATCTAGAATTTTTGAGCGCATTCAAGTTTATCTGCGAGCGCGAATTTCTAATTAGAGAGCCTTGCAAACTTGAGATAAGAAAAATTTGATTTAAAGCAGCCAATGTTTACTAGATTAAGAGGTCGCGGAATTTTTCGTAACGATCAGGGATACGGTTATATTGACATTTATGTGTTGCGGGGCAGTCCCCTCATGTGAATGAACTCGGTCTGGCTGCTCTCAGTGGTTGCAAACCCGAGTTATGGAGCTCGAAAGAGGCTTTATTGTAGCGAAAAAAAAACGATCACGGAAATGGTCAGTTTTGGTACCTATTCAAATTATAGCACCTCCGCATGCGAAATAAGTTGGTCTGCCGAAACACAGTGGTTGCGTTCCAGAGATATGATGTTCTAAACTCACAATCATATTAATCTGAAAAAAAAACGATAAGAAAAATGATCAGTTTTGGCAACAATACGAAGATTTATATCTCCACAAGTGAAACGAGTTGATCTGCCGGCTCTAAGTGGTTGCATTTTGCAATTATCCTGGTGTAAACATGACGTATATTTGTTAAGGAAATCTAACACAAGCACGAAAAATGAGACATTAGGTGACCTTTTCAAGTGAATGTCGACCGCTGTGGTATCTATCTATTTTTTCTTTATATAAAAATCGAAGACTAGAAACACATCACATGCTCTAATAGACCAGCTAAAATATAAGTATTTCAGTTATGGTGCTACTGCAGAATTTGTTCAATCTCATGAGTATTATTCATTAAAATATGAAACTTGAGGTTCAGTAACATCTAATATGGATTTCTAATGAACCAGCTGAAGTATATGAATTAATGTTATAGCGCCATTACCAAAGTTATTCAGCCTGATGAGTATTATTGATCGACATACAAACCTCGAAAGTCTGGAATATCATATGTGGAATCCTAATGGACCAGCTAAACTATATGAATTAGTGATACAGTTCTTCAACAATAATTGTCCAAAAATATTCATATTTTTAACGGACATGTGAAACTCGAGGGTTAAGAATATTTAATATGGAACTCTAATGGATTTATCATTCATAAAATCAATAATTTGGTAACATGTCTTGTAAGAGTAATCTTGGTAAGGGATGCCTTAAAGTTACATTGTCTTGCCAATTTTGATGGTCCGAATCTGTTAACTATATGGCTTCGTGTGGACTCTGATGATCGTGTCCGAATCTACGCAAGCCTGTACAGGTATTGCGCATAATGCCTGTTGGCTCATGTACCACCGACCACGCGGGGAGTCTGTATTTAACCTTGTTATGGCGATTGATTGTCCTAATCGGTTGAGTCGCCTATCCAGGATGTCGACAACCACAACTTCTCCTTATTGGACCTTCTGCTGACTTCATATCCGAAACAGTACTAGGTTGTCGTCGATGCCCCTCTAAGGTACTTAGGCCACTGCCTATGAAGTGTTATGCCAGTTAAAATCATCGTGTCTGGCACTACAGGTTAGCAGATTGGGGTGGGATGCCTAAGGCTGCACTTGGCAGCTTAAGCCGGCCTACGGTTTTACCGCTACTCACAGGAAATGACATATCGTATCGACCTGGAAACACTGCCGCAGGTAGACCATTCCACAAATATGTGGCGCGTTGAAGGAAATATAATAATAATACTCATCAGACTGAATAACTTCGGTGATGGCGCTATAACACTAATTTATATACTACAGCTGATCCATTAGAAATCCATATTAGATGTTACTGAACTTCAATTTTCATATGTCAATAAATAATACTCATGAGATTGAACAAATTTTGCTGTAGCACCATATCTGAAATTCTTATATTTTAGCTGGTCTATTAGAGCTCCGCGTGTGATGTTTCTAGTCTTCGATTTTTTTCGAAAAAATAGATAGATACCATAGCACTCCCACTTGAAAACACATCCACTTGAAAAGGTCACCTAATGTCCCATTTTTTGTGCTTGTGTTAGGTTTCCTTAACAAATATACGTCATGTTTACACCAGGATAATTGCAAAATGCAACCACTTAGAGCCGGCAGATCAACTCGTTTCACTTGTGGAGATATAAATCTTCGTATTGTTGCCAAAACTGATCATTTTTCTTATCGTTTTTTTTCAGATTAATATGATTGTGATTTTAGAACATCATATCTCTGGAACGCAACCACTGTGTTTCGGCAGACCAACTTATTTCGCATGCGGAGGTGCTATACTTTGAATAGGTACCAAAACTGACCATTTCCGTGGTCATTTTTTTTCGCAACAATAAAGCCTCTTTCGAGCTCCATAACTCGAGTTCACAACCACTGAGAGCAGGCAGACCGACTTCATTCTCATGAGTGGACTGCCCCGCAACCCATAAATGTCAACATGACCGTATCCCTGATCGTTACGAAAAATCCTGCGACCTCTTAGTCTATACCTAATATAATATATAAATCTAACACAACTGAATTAACCGAAGTTTAAAATAACTGAATTAGGTTATAGAGTCAATTAAAAAAATCTATTATTGAATTTCTTTATTGAAATTTAAGCATTCGTAAATTTGTAAGCTTTATTTTATCATAAATAAATTTGCAATGAATAATAGTAAACATATATATTAACATACATATTAAGGTGGAGTAGTAACATATAGTAGAAGTTCTTTTCTATTAGTTTTACTGATTACCCTGCATATAGCAGGAAGGGGACCTAGAGTCCTCCTCTCCTCGGTCCATCGAAATTAAAGATACTGAGTGTTAGTTATATAGTGGCAGAATTCATCGCCATAGTTTTTCTGATAGAATGGGAAAATGATCCAGTGCCTTTAGTGGGGATCTAACCTACTATCATCTCGTTTGCAATTAGATCTGCGTCACGTCTATGGATATCTTTTTTTTAATTAAAAATGATACAAACTATTATTATTATGTAAATGTACATATTGTCACATTACATCGATTTTATATTCTCCATAATAAATGCTTTGAACAAAATTCATTCTATAATTTCCTGAAAGTATCAACGACAGGAACTTATTGTTGTATAAACACAGATTTTTGTACTATTTATAAATGTGCACGATTATTTATGATGACATAAAAATATTTTTTGCTTAGTGTATCTTTATTTGTATATGTTTACAAATATATCAAAGTCCTACCATCAGTTTCAACTGTTGATTCGAAAATTACAAAAAACATTTCTATATTTGTATGCATAAATGATATTCTCTCAAGACATAGACAATAATTTGTTGTTTAGTATAATAAATTATATACATAAAACATCATTATTACCTACTGTTTGTCTGATCAAATGTAGAATTTGTGAGAATGTAACCAAAATTCAATTTACCTCTTTATATTTTTTATTAATATTGTCAAAACATTATTTTTTGTAAATCAAACTAATTAAAAGCGTTACAGACAATTAAACTTCGCAAATAAATACAATTACACAACCGAAATTAGAGTTTTGTGTTATTAAGCTTATTGTTCATAAATTTAAAATTCTTGCATGGAATAAAATACATAATATATTAGTTATACAATACTATAGTTAGATATTACATAATCAGTGGTAAGAAAGAATAAAAAAAGATCCTCATTTTGAGTTGTTGTCAGTTATGTATTATATTTTTTCCACTTAATTATTTTATTGTATTACATTGATAAATATAACTCTATATTTATAAATTTCTTTATTTTGATAATTATCTGTCATTGGCTACAAGACAATAATTCAACAACTTAATAGCTCCAGGTGTTCTCTCAATGTGTTATCCCAATTTATATCAAAGTTAACCTGTGCTCGAATACGATAGTCAACGATTACTAAAATATGACTTATACAAAACGTCATAGTATATTAATAAAATAAAGAAATTCAATAAGCAATAAGTAAATTGTTTTGAACGAAGTATTTTATTTTAATACAGAATATCTTGTATAATATTTATATACCTTTATATGGGGATCAGGTCCTTCCTCTGGACGACGGTATACCAGCTCGTCGAAACGCGGCCGGTCCTCCGGAAGCAGAAATTCCCGGATTTCCGTCAAAAGTGAATACTGCCAACAATAAAAATATTTTTAAGTATGGCTTTCGTAACACTTTTTTTTGCTTTTTTAATCATATAATAATAAGGACTGCCGTTATGAGTAATAGGCAATTGAATAATTAATTTAACTTTAAAAGGTTTTTAAAACCTTAATGGGATAAAAAAATGTATAAAAGAATTTGTATGTATTTGTTCTACGCTCAATTAACTATACTTTTCTAATATTATGTATGGAAATAGACAAAAAAAAATTGTCATTTGGAATTGGATTTCTGATTTTCTGTACTCATAGTATTTCTAAAGTTAACTGGAGGGCGAAATCCAGATTCAATTACTTAATGAAAATAGCAACGACTGCTGTTCTTTTACAGGAGTATATATAGTATAGCACGTTGACTAATTTCGTATAAATTCTCAAATCAAAGATATCAAATAAAAAATATAAGTGAAATATAATACAATTTATTATTTCAATGATGTTTTTTTAAATAGACAAGGTAATACTCTGTGTTCTTGTACTTACAAACTACGGTGAGAAAATCAAAACGATTACAAAAACTATTAGGTACTATACTATACTATAACTTTACTACATAAAACTTTTTTCGACTATTAAGTAAATCTTTTAGATTTAAATAAGCCCCGTATACTGAGACTTCATAATTATAACAATTAATCATTTCTTAATTAAAAAAGCAAACGTTATGTTGTCCTTAATGTAATTAAGGAGAATAGGAGGGAATATTGCGTTTTTTCGCGGTTTCTTAATGTTTACGACAGCATATAAACGTAATTGAGGGTAAATTGCCTATTCATAATTTGCTTAAGAATAATGAGAAAACATCAAGGCGAATGCATAATGTATAATAAAATTGTGTATTAAAATTACGTTTATATGTTATATTTTCAATGAAGGGTAATATAAAAAGAAGATTTTTGTTATATATTTGATATGAGAATCAGCTTCAACTCAGTATCAGGAAACTAAACTTTCTGATAGCGGCTTAAATTTGAGATATATATTTATGATATATATGATATGATATATATTTATGAAGTACAGCAAGTTAACGCTACAAATAGCTTTATTTACTAAATTACAAAATTCTAAAGTGAATCAACAAACATTATTAAATAACAGTACAATTATCGATACAATACAACAGTTTAAAATATATTAAACGCGATTTTACTGTCCATATTTGGCACTAGAAATATTGGTAATACATATATTGATTAAATATGTATGTCTTATTGTATCGCAGTCGCTATTCCAATGTAATGACGGATTAACGTGCGTAATAACGTAAACACTAAATAATATTATAATCATTACACTAAATAATCAAGAATTGCTAAAGTTTTATTCAACCACCAACAAATTCGGTATACCTAATCAATATCGATTTACCCGTCTACAGCTACAACGCAACAGACAGACACATCCTGTTTTCGTCATACTACATAAACATTAAGCATCTAATATTGTTTAGGCTTCACGCTTTATCTCGCATATACTACGGTAGGCACTCTATTCATCGCTTTCCACTGCTAATTACAAAGAAATTTGTTTCATGTTTTTAAAAAATACTCACTTTTTGAGGCGTATCAAGCAGATCTCTCAAAACAGTAAGAAAGGCGTCGGATGTAAGGCGTCGAGATGCATATTCTTCCATATAGTAAGCAAGGGCCGGAATATCACTTTGAGGTAGCAACGATTTCGCCTTCTGTTCGACCGCCGTTGCTGCAGCGCCTCTACGTTTTCCCCATCCACTTATTCTGAGATAAAAATAACAGGTATTTATTAAAATAAAACAAATTTAAAATAACGCTTTAATTCTAATTCTTGATTTGCTTTTACTTTACCAAAATGTATTACAAACAACAAATAGTACCTGTTAATAAATTGATATCTGCATTAATTGAACAGGGGAACTTGTTAGGCAAAATTCTTCGCAAATTCTTTCTTCTAAATCAGAATATATTAATGTTTAGATATTATACATAAAAAGTACATAAATGTTATACAGTTTAACCGAGTGAAAATTATGTAAATAGAATCCATTATAACCACGTGTATGTACAACATCAAAAGACAGTCGCAACGTGATAAATGATGTAGTTAATTTTACTGTAGAATTTTCTACATCGAAACAACCTAGAATGGGATGGGATGGGACAGTTCTGAGCTCGAAGTTGCGCTAAAATTTTATATATAAAGGATTAAGGGAAAAAAGTTCCCGAAATTTTACTACTACCAGATTGTAGCGCTATTAATAAAAAAAATAATGAACGTAATTAAGAACAGAATCTATATGTATACTCTATCGACGTACACCTCAATTAGCACCTGACAGTTGGTAACTATTTCCTTTTTCAAAATTTAAAAACGTATAAAAATTTGGACGAAGCAGGATTAGAACCTGCGCCTCTTGAACCGTCCAAGCCCTCTGACCACTAAGCCATCCGTCCTCACCAAGCTCTGTCGAAATTTTTATGCGCTTGTTACAACTTATTTATGTTGTTAGCATCTCTGTAGGGAGATATATTTTTCTTTCCTAAGTGTGGAATAACACTTTAAAAATAGTAAAAATATTTAATAAATAGCATTCTCTT
>DWMZ01006449.1:0-10314 GCA_018249855.1 Eueides tales michaeli | reverse complement strand
GGCGCGATTTGTATTGTTTACTAGGGTAACGGAAAAACAAGAATACATTACCCTGAGTGAAAATCGAACTTATGACCATTGCCTATACAATCAGACGCTTTACCAATTCTCTACGAAGCATGAATTCGCATATTAGATTATGTAAATAAATTAATATATGTATTTTCAAAGTCTGTAGCCTGACTCTCAATTAAGCATTAACTTTAATTATAAAGAAGTAAAAAAGTATATATATATATATATATAATATGTACATTAGAAAAAAAACTAGAACTTAGTACTTAGCCTAGTTCCTTTGATATATTGAAGGAAACTAAATTAAACGACTCATTGCGTCACAGTGGGTGACTAAGCTCGTTGGTTGTGTATTCGATCCTTACTTAAAGAATTTTATATAAATTCCCCATACAGAAAGCCAAAGTGCGGCGTGGAGCACCGCAAATACATATGTAATATCGCATGTCTTGACACTAGCTCATTTTAGTCTACACTGCTATATACGAAATACAGCTTGAAGTTATACAAATTGGTCTGCTGCTAGGCTCAGGCCTGCTACGCTCACAGAAATTGCCCGTGGTATATATCACTCACTCATCTTTACGCTTTATTCTGTACACGGCAAGATTGGCAGAGGGTACTTGGAAAACCTAGTGTTAAGACACGCGGTTTCGTCCGCTACTTTCTGCCCGCATTGAGTGCTGAGTGGCGGAATTCAACACCGCGCTTTGTCTTGTTACCAGAGTGATATTGTTTTCCTCGAGTGGGGATTGAACCCACAACCTGTCACGTTTACACTCACACCCCTTCGCCACGACAGGTCTCAAATCTATACTATATTTTTTTTTTTAGCTTCACGCTGTATCCCGCTCAAGGCAGGGTAGGCAGAGGGAACCCGGGAACCTAGTGTTATGACACTCCGTTCCACTGCCGTTCCCCACTTTCCCCTGAATTTAAGGCATTGCGTGATGATTGGCGTAACTCAACGCCGCGCTTTTCTTTGTTACCAGAGCGAACAAATGAATCATGAAATACTTAAATTGAAAATATCAAATATTTCATTTCCTCGACTAGGGATCGAACCCAGAACCTGTCGGTTACAGCCACAGGCTTGTGCCGCTGCGCCACGACAGGCCTCAATATATTATATACACTATATAATATAATATTAAAAAAAACAAGTAAACACTTAGAAAAGAAGAGTCTTAACTTAGAAAAATGGCTAACACAGCGTAAATTCTTCGCAATTCACGCTCCACGACGAGGGGTGTAGAGGAGTATGCGAGCAGAAATAATATGTAGTGCACGATATGATGTTCATCGATATTAGTGGACATAGTGGCGCAGTGGTAGTGGAAAATATTAGGTGGTTATAGGTTCTAAATTTGCGTACGTTAAATATATTACGTTGTTCTGCTGTGTCCTATGTATAGAACACATAATGTTCCTCAAAATATTGCAGAAAACAGCAAAATATTTTTTAAGAAAATATTTAAAAATAAAAATAAATTGAATTTACAAATACATTTAACAAAAAAACGCGGCGTTAAGCTCCGCCACTCAACTCTAATCAGACAATCCGAGAAATAGACTTCCTTTACACTAGGTTCCCTCTGACTTCCCAATTAAAATCAGAATACAAAGAAGCATATCACATCCACCTACACATTTACTTCACAAATACCTACGTATAACAAAGTGAGCTATCTATCCTGAACCTTTCACATTAATTCATCGTTGGATTGGTGTCGTGGTAAAGTCCCTGGCCGGCTTAGCTGGCTAGACGACAGGTAAAGCCGGGTAGATACCGTAGACTAGTGACAGACAGATAGAAATGGTTGGATGGATTGTATCAAAAATGTATACTATGTTTTGTAGCAAAATTGTCGTCGAAATGGAAAATTATATACACAAACACTTTGTTTTCATACATGGACATGTTAAGACATTGTTTTTTATTAAGATACTTCCATTCCACACTCACGTCAAAATCAAGAAGCATTGCGTGTTGAATTGGCGAAACTCAACGGAGTTCTTTAGCTATGAAAATATTAAATATTTCATTTCCCCGTGCGAAAATCGATATACTTGCAACTTAAAAATTAATATTATGAGTAATTCTCTGGATAAGAGAGAACAGAGAAATATATTCAATATATAAACTTTTTTTATATGATATCCAATCCTATTAATTCCCTATACATCCCGCATATCTCATTAGTGTAGGCAGAAAGTTTAGTGTTTAACCACTCCGTTCTCCACTCGCCGTTCAATTTTCAAGCCATTGGCTGCATTTAACGCTGCGCCCTCTCTTACGGGAATCAGAGAATCCAAATAGTTTATGTCCCTCTAAAGACCTATCTAAAACCATCCCTTTAACAATCATATACATAAAAATATAGCAAAATTAACTCATAACAAGTAAACATTTGGAGAGCCAGCCATACATTTATTTACGACTCGCCTCGCCTCGCGACGTGACTCACGCCGGTCTCCGTAGATCTGGAAATAAGTTACACTTCATAAAACCTCGCGAGTGTTTTTATACTTGACAACTTTTACGATGTTGGGTTTTAAACGACTTTTAATATTAAAAAACTATACGATATAACAATTTTAGGGTTCTTTGGAGGAATAGAAAAAATAATCGTAATTTTATCATTTATATATTCTTGTTTTAAAGCGCGGCGTTGAGTTTCGCGACTCAACTCGTAATATCTCCAAAATTCGACGGAAAGTGGGGAACGGCGGTGTCTTAATGGGAACGCAACATATTAACATTAGATTCTCAATTTTTATATCTATCCTAACGTGTGAAAAATACAGAGATCATTAAACAAAACCCTTGTTTTAGACACGTACTGAGTGAATTCAACGCCGCGCTTTGTCTTGATACCACATCACTTAGCTTCATGCTGTAGCCCTAGCGGGGTCGGCAGAGAGGCATACCTCTCTGTCATCTTATTACCAGAGGGAGAAAATGAAAATAATATAAAATCCCACAAAATAAAATCGAACCACCAACCTACTCGTTCACTATTACTATTTCTCCATATAAAAACAATTAGTTCATACCTCAAATATATAATCCTGAGGAAATAAGGAGAAATACAAAAACAATTTCCAGTGACAAAGCAATATTGGTCAACATCTGTCACACATTGCTACAGCGTGTTACTGTTCCATTACAATATACTTTAAACTAACTCCGATGTTGGGGGGGACATAAAACATGCTTTATAAGTACATACTTACATTTATTTTTCTATTGTATTCATTTTTTTTTCAGCTTATCGTTGTATCATGTATATTGGAAGGAAGGCAAAAGGAACTTGGGAACCTAGAGTGAAGACCCTTTCTTTTTATTAAAAGTGGGGGGACATTCCGCCGAATTTAAGCCATAGCATGTTGAGTGGCGGAACTCAACGCCGCATTTTGTCTAGTTACCATAGCGTAATTAAAATATTTTAAATATTTTCTCCTTTCGATTGTGAATAAGTAAAATATTGGCTAGACTTCATTTAAAGATGTTGATGGCAGATAATATTTTACGCTAAGCGACTGTGAAAATTAGCATATTCCATATTTAGCGCAACGTGTCGAGACTTGTAGAGTTGGAATTAATCCTACATTTTTTTCGTCGTAATTGTAGGGGAATCCCCTAAATTAGCCAAATTTTGAAAGTGGTGGATGAAAAAAATAACTTCTTTGGCTTAGATACCTACTCATATTTTTTAGGTTCACGTTCAATCAAATATATTGCAAAGTATACAGAGGGAACCTGGGAACCTAATGTTAAGACATTCCATCTTCATTAAAACATATCTCTACCCTGCCATGTGCGGGATACAGCGTGAAGCTGAATGTTAATACATATGCGCTCCCCACTTTCCATCAAATTTTGCAAATCATTACAAAAAAAAACGCACTTTCAATAGAAAATGCCAAATAATATAATAATTAAATTATAAACTTGAACAAGCCGTAGATAATAGCTTATAATCGTTAATTGGGCGAAAAAAATCAATCTGGACGGTAGCGTGCGCTATCTCAATCAAGGGAATGACTGGCCATATCTCCTGTAATGAGGGGGACTGACGTGTTCGCGTCATATGTCGACATTTGTTGCTAATTTTGGACGGTCCTGGGTTCAATTAATTGTGAAAAAAAGTTTTAATACGATTGCTGCATTAGGAGAAGTTGCAATTGGAACGAATGCATTACGAATTGCTTCAATAAAGGACCAAAAAACTGTTTATAACGAGGGAAAGGCACTATCTGTCATATTTATGTTACTTTAAAAACAAATATTTACAAGAAGTAATAGGCTATGCTATTGAAATCACGAAATGTTATATTTACAACATAGACCTTATTGTAACCTCAAAATCTCCGATTGTAGATCAAAACCCACAAACATTTATTGAAATATTTAATATTTCCATTTCTTCGCTCTGGTAGTGCGCCTGTGAGTTACGCCCCTCAACATCGAATGTCTCAAAGTTGTGATCGGAACGGAGTGTCTTAACATTAGGTTCCCATGTTCCCTCTACGAATCCCGTGTGGGGGAATACAGTGTGAAGCAAAAAAATAAGATATTGGTGGTTATTGGTTATTGTATAACGAGCCAATAGATATTTCTCGGTTTTACAAGGTTTTATTTGACTTCCCGTGTTAGTCTGTATGTATGTGTAATCTCACGAACTAAATATGATTCACTTCCCAGTGTACACTTAAGCTAAAATTTGTATTAAAACTTCAGTTCTGATGACAATGAATTTATATATAATAAATATTGTAGGTAATCCAAAATGGACGCCGTAACAAAATGGCGGATTACAAATTTTTGACCAAACCAAAATAGCTATTTTTAATTAACATTTCCTCTAATTACTTAACTTTTTACAATAAATAATTAAGTTAGACATTATTTATTAACTAACTTTTATTTAAAAGATCATCAATATCGGTACAGGCGACGATGCATCAAGCTGTGACATACAAACAGACGGACAGACTTCCGCAATTATCTGTTACTGTTAGTCTTTGGTAGTTCGCTTTACGGCTACGCATCCTGTCATATACGATGTTCGAGCGTCAACTGACGCGTGAAACGGTTATATGAGTTATAGCTTCCATTTAAATTTAGATACTTACTATGTTAGTTTAAAATTGCATTGTTAGAGCTGTTGTGGCGCAGTGGTGCGACTGTGAGCGAGGTAGTTGTGGCTTTAATCCCCAATCGGGGGTTATACTTAAATTATTTTTATTAAAAGATTGTCGACGCGTAGTGTTGCGTACTCGAATTTAACACGCAATATTTTGAAAATCCGGCGTATAATCGACAACGGAGTGTCTTACATTAATTTTCCTATGTCTATATTAATTTAGTTTTACTTTAAATACATTTGTTGACATTCTTACTCGTTGCAGTAGGGATTTCAAGAAATACTTCCTAAATGCTCACGTACTCTACCTACGTACCAGCTTCACGCTGCATTCCGCACTTCGCATGGTACGCAGAAAGAACTTGGGAACCTAAGTTTAACAAGGTAACTCCGTTTCCATTTCCATTCCTCACCTATCCCGCCGAAATTAAGGCATTGCGTGTTGAGCGGCGGAACTTAACACCGCGCTTTGCCAAGTGATCAAAGTCTGAACATATATGAAGATACATTATCTTATATATATTTAACATTAAATAAGTGGATTAGTTCTCTACGCCACCGAAGAACAGAATTTTTTGTCAAAAACGGGGATTTTCGATTTAACAGCAATATACCTTTAACGTGCATCGTGAAGCGTTTTAATTACACCGACTTAAAACCTTTGTGACGCTGATGCTTGTGGTGATTAGCTGCGTTATGGGGCAGTGACTGCTGTATAGACGACGGTTGTGGTGCGATCCCCGGTTCGATCTGTTTTTTTTTTGTAATTTTATGGGATCGGGAAACTTGTTTCAAAAATTTGCACATAAAGGCAGATAATGTCTTAACGATAAAGTAGGGAAATATTAAAACAATTATTTAAAGCAAAATACAGAACACCTGCAATAAAATTTCAAAATACATAACCTATCATTTGCTGGACCAAAATCGATTCAAAGTAATTATTTTCCATATACAGGCCACCAAGCGGAGGGAACCTAATATTAGGTTAGGCAGGGTGGTCAGAGGGAACTTAGGAACCTAGTGTTAAGACATTTCGTTTCATTCTCCACTTTCCCCAATTTGAGCCATTGCGTATGAGTGGCGGAACTCAACACCGCACTTTGCCTTGTTACTAGAGGAAAGAAATAAGAATATTAAATGTTTAAGTTCAAAATATTAAATATTCCATTTCCCGACGACACGACAGGCCATTACCATGCATTTTTTCTAGAGCGTAGTAATTAAACTAATCGACTCCCCCGAGCGGATATCGAACCAAAACCCTTTGGATTTGCAATGAGAACCACAGACTGTACCTACCACTGAGTCATAGGTCATGAATGACTTGTAGATGCGTGAAATGGGGATACAAGATCACCCCAACATATGTCACTGAGTGTATATTGTTAGCAATTGCTTATTCATTGCGGTGTAACGTGACAAACAACTATCGATACTAAATTGCTTTAAATCGCCATTGTGGCGCAGTTAGAGGGTCCATCCAGCTATAATTATATGGTCATGGGTTCCATTCCCTGATGGTTAAATAATAATAAAAAAAATCTTTAGTCTGATTAGAGGCTTCTCTATTTCTTATACTAATTCATATCTATAATTTTTGATTTTTATTTTTTCTCTGTTCGTCTGTGCATTTTTACGCGCTAATCTCGGAAACGGCTAATCAGATTTAAATACAGTTTTCACTATTATATTTTGGCAATCTTTCTTTAACATTAAGTGCTTGTTTTATTTAAATTGATTGACAAATAAAAAAGTTACGACCATTTAAAATATTTATTTTAACAAAGTTGGTACATTTTTTAAATTATTTGGCTGAAATATTAGCTTTTAATGATATTGTTTTAAAATGATAAATTTATTAGAACAAGAAAGAAATAGACGAAGCCGCAGGCGGGTCGCTAGTAAAATATAAAAGTATTCCACTACTCATTGACAGATAGACAATGCTCAAATGAAACTATTGGACTAAGAAACCTTAAATGTGGCGTAATTTTATTTTTTCTTGGCTTCACGCTGTATCCCGCACATAGCAAGGTAGGCAGAGGGAACCTGGGAACCTAGTGTTAAGTACACCGCTCCGCTTCCATTACCCACTTTCCGCCGAATTCGAGGCATTGCGTGATGAGTGGCGGAACTCAACGCCGCACTTTGCCTTAATACTGGCTGGCCTTAATCTTAATTTGGCGTAATCCCAACCTATTTACAGTTAGGGAATGTAGGGGAAGTAATTAGATTGAACGTCGCACTGTGTACTTATTGATATTTCATATTAATTAATAAATACATACAATTCATATTCAATTCTGTATTTAAATGATTTCTAATTTCACGTTGTATTAATCATATAGAGGGGATGGAGTGTTATGACACTACGTTCCCCACATTCCACGGATTTTTTGAAACATTATGCATTGAGCTGCGAAATTCAAAACTGCGATTTATATAGTCTCAAAAGCGAAAAAATTAAAAATTAAATAATATATTACCTATAAAAAGAATCGAACACACAAAACTCACGATCTACAGTATCACATTATACCATTGCCCCACTATGACCTAAGGCATTAATACCATTAAATTTTGTACGGATCCCAAGCTACAAACTACTAACCAAAATAAATCCAAATCTGCACAGTCATAGCGGACGAATTAAGTCATCGTATTGCGTAATTGATGAATTTAGACGCGGCGGTGGGTCGGGGGTTCAATTCTTGAATAACAAGAGGCAAATTTTATTAAAGGCGCATTGTTCATTGTTGGTACGTTGTGCCTGATAAGTGAGTGATAAAAATGTATTGATTATTGCCCGCGGCTTCGCCCGCTTGAATTACACTTTTTTAAGACAATATCTATACATTGAAAATTAAAATGTCAGCTAAATTAATAAAAATTTTGTAGCAATTTTGTCGACCTTCGTATTTTAACAGATCTCAATCAATAAAGGCTGCCATAATATAATAGTGAAAATTGCATTAAAATGTGATTGGCCGTTTCTGAGATTAGCGTGTACAAAAGCACAGACAATAAGAAAAAAAAATTTAAGAATCACTATTGTGATCCCTATTACATTAATAATAAGGTGTTATATAATATATCTCCCATGTGCAGACAGTGATTACTTACAGATTTATTATATAAGTAAATGTTAAATATTTTAAATACAATAACTTATTAGAACTCTGGCCACTTGTATAAAAAATTTAAACAATATTTGTTTTCATAAAAGTATATTATCTCTTTTGGTTTCTCACTGAAACTACCTTCGGTTCGATTCACACTCGAAAGAATAAATTGTCTAAATAGACAAAGCGTAATATCAACGTATTATGTCTCAAATATCAACGTATAATGTCTCAAATATCAACGTACAATGTCTCAAATATCAACGTATAATGTCTCGAATATCACTAAGCTTCACCTGCCTACCCTCCCATAAAAAACACAATAGGTAAAACAAAAGAACTTGCACGACAAACGTGAATCACCGCCACAATTACATACATTCATTCAACAAAAACAACACAATTTCTTAGTCAATTTACCTCAATTCATATTTCCCTAATCAAACCCACGACCCACTCGACGTCAACAAAACCGCAAATAACATTCACATGATAAAAAAAAACAATGAAAAACAATTGAAGCTTGAAGAGTAGCCATATTCAGATATCCATTATGTACATTTTTTTTAGAAACAATGGGTTGAAAAAAAGTTAAAAGGTTATAAAGCAATGTATTTGAGGCGTATAAAGCCTCACTGCGTTCGTATTAAATCCTTCTCCCTCTGCATCCGGTTTACGATACATTCGGTTTAAAAACGAACAAGATTAGACATAAAAAAGAGGTGATTTCCACAATCGAAGCGGAAGATGGCCAGGATGTCCGCAAAATGGGAGTACTTCCGGATTTTTTAATTTTATACACAAAGTACTTACATATGAGTGAGTAGGGAAAAGAATTATTTATTTTGAACCCGTGTTAAAAGTTGGAAGCCTGTCATTGCGCAGCGGCACAAGCGTGTGACTGTAGGCGTAACAGGTCGTGGATACGATCCCCACTCGAGGAAACGAAATATTTTCAAAATTAAATATTTAATGTTTTCATTTCTGCACTCTGGTAAAAAGGCAAAGCGCGGCGTCGAGTTACGCCACTCAACACGCATTGCCTCAAGTTTGGTGGAAAGTGAGTTACGGAAGTGGAACAGATTGTATTGCAACTAGGTTCACAAGTTCTCTCTGCCTAACGTGCCATGTGCGGGATACAGTGTGAAGCTGAAAAAAAAAACATTTTGTTCGCTCCGGTACTAAAGACAGGCGCGGCGTTGAGTTCCACCAATCGACCCGCAAACTAAATTAACCGTATTGAATATTTTTCAAATGCGGTTAATTTAGTATTTTTAAAGGCAAAATGTTGTTATTCAAAGCTATTCCGACAAATATTTTGGTTGAGCGACACTCATTCCGATCAACCTTAGATTCAGCCTCCATGTTTCAAGGAATTCGATGACTGATTTGAGAATCTGAAAATGCTCATCTCCAATACAGTCAATAACCTCTGTTTCCACCCAGATTGGGTAGAAATATATTTTAAAATATGGTCGATTTATCCCATAAATTAAGGTATAAATAAGAAATAACTATGTAACAAATAATAAAATTTGAAAAAAACACAATCAGACGCTGTTGCATTGCAATGACAACTTTCGCGACGGTAGTGGGTGTGATTCCATTCAGCAGAATTATATATTTTCCTTTCCCAGCTTAAAAAAGCAAGACAAATCGCAGCGTTAAAATCCACCGTGAACATGCAATGTCTTAAAAATTACCCAATCCGTGGAAAACATAATGTTTTAACACTAAATCCTACAACATCTAGATTAACCGTCATTAGAAAAATGAAAGTTATACGTTAATACGAACGAGGCATATCCCGGCGCAGCAGCAGCACAAGGGTGTGACTGTAAACGACATGTCGTGGGTTCAATCCCCACTCGAGGAAATGAAATATTCAGTATTTTCAATTTAAATATTTAATGTTTTCATTTCTTCGCTCTGGTAACAAGGCAAAACGCGGCTTTGGAGTTTCGTCACTCAACACACAATGCCTCAAATTCGGCGGAAAGTGGGGAACGGAGTGTCTTAACACT
>DWMZ01006448.1:0-10315 GCA_018249855.1 Eueides tales michaeli | reverse complement strand
ATATATATATATATATATATATATATATATATATATATATATATATATATATATATATATATATATATATATATATATATATATATATATATATATATATATATATATATATATATATATACTTTGTTACGCAGTTTCTTTTATATTGCTATCTAAATTTTTAATTTTTCTATCTTCCTTAGAAACTTTGGTTAAAACTTTTTTACGACATACCCTTTTCTAGATGACACTAGATTAGGACCTAACTAAGCTATACAAAATTTCGAGGTTTGTTTACAGAAGACTTGATTTTGTTAAAAAACGAAATTCAAACAATAACTCAACAAAACATTGCCACTATCCATTATTTATGTGTAAGTATTTAGTATTTGTATGAGGCTATTCGTCGCGCTGGAAAGGGGTGTGGGTTTCCATTACTTCGCTCTTGTAACAGGGCAAAGCGCGGCGTTGAGCTCCACCAACTCGTGGGGTGGTAGGTAACGGAACGGAGTGTCTAAACAATAGGTTCCCAAGTTCCCTCTGCTTAACCTGTCATGTGTAGCGTAAAAGCTGAGTATCTTTACTCTGTATCCCGTACATGGCAGAGAAGGCAGACAGAACTTAGTGACTGAACACTCCATGCTCAGAATTCAATTTATTTTTAAGATATGAACCGCGGAAATCAACACTGCGTTTTATCTTATTAATATAGTAAGAAATTACTAATAGTTAAATTAACCCTAATTCTTATCGACCTCACAATATTTACAACGACGATATACCGTTACGTACAATTTGTAAATCTAATAAAATATAAACACTTTTATACAATGTTGATATTTTGTATACAAAATGCATACAGCATTACATATTGTATACAGCTATCTGCGAGTTTGTGGGTTCTCTGTCTGAAATGTTTCACAAGTATCAAAGCGATTCGAACTTTGTTCATTATTTTCTAACATGTATTTCCGGAAATACAAAAAAAAGAAATAAAAAATATTCAAAAGTCATTTGAATGCCCATTAAATGACGGTTAAGTAATTTCACATTAACTTTTTTTGGGTGCTGCTATTCGTTTTGTGCAAAGTATATCTATATTGTAATAGTTACTGCAGTTACAGATTTTTTGTACACTCTGTTCACGTTAAGACATTTTCGTTCCCAGTTTTCTGCCGAATTCGGAAGTCATTGTTTTGATTGGCAGAACTCAACGCCATGCTTTGAGCGGTTTAAGAAAACCAACTATCATATTTCTTATATAACTTTTCAATGGTTGGAGATAAATAACTAAGAACTGTGAGAACATATAAGAGTACTATGTTGTACTTATACGTTAAAAATGTTCAATATTAACATTAATATTGTATGAAAACGGCTTTCAGTCAACTGCGTGTTGGTATCGTCCACAGAGGGTTTTATAACAAATCCAGATTTGTAAGACAACATGAAGTACAATAGAAAATAGAAACGTTGACAAATTTAAGATCAAGGTCGTGTGAAATTATTTTAATAAGAAATAACTTTTTAATGTTATTTTTCCATGAATTATCACTTTATTTGCATTGTAAATTTTCACTTTTACATAGGATTCGATTCCTCTATCCAGTCTAATTTATTTTGAATATAAAAATAATTAAATAATATTTCAATGGTCACATTTCATATACAATCAGCAACCCTTCAAACGATATATAATATTCTGATTCATATGACATTAATTTAGCAGTAGTTTTAGATGATACTCTCCACAGAAAGAGCTTTTGAGAGCTTATCCGAGTATAAACTCTAAACGTTTCGTAGAACGCTTCAAAGGATATTCATAGGAAGATTTAATAAATAGATCATAAATATATAACAAAATTTGTATGAGCAAATAGTTGCTTTTATCGCGAATGTTACTATAATAACTATGGATTGAGGTCTGTCATAGCGTAGAGGAACAATCGTGTACAGTCACACGACAGATTGTGGGTTCGATTCCCACTTAAGGGATTGAAATACTTCATATTTTCAATTTAAATATTTAATATTTACATTTCCATGAGTTCCGCCACTCAACGCCTCAAATTCGGTGGAAGGTGAGAAACAGAGCATAGTGTTTAAACACTAGTTTCCCAATTAATCACGATTAAAGTAAGGTCCCAGTATGAAAAATGACAATGTTAGTTATAACTTGCAACATGTTACATATTTCGATTTGTTCCGCTTTACACTGCATCCCGCACTTGGAAGGGTCGGAGGGTTAGGTAGAGAACGGAAAAGGTGTTTAAACACTCCGTTCCCCAATGTTCGCCGAATTTAAAACATTTTATGTCGAGTGGCGTTACCTAACACCGTTCTTTGATAAATTACCAGAGAAAGAAGAATTGAAAATATTAAATATTGCATTTCACAATATGTCACAATTTTGTGCCCTTGTGCCACAACTGGCCTTTTCATTTTTTAAAACATAAATCAAAAATGCGATTCAATTATTGCTTTTTTTATTTTTATTCTATATTACTTATTATAATTCTATATAATTGTTCTCAATTGTGAGGCATTGGGTTTGGCTAACCGTTACAATGGTGTTTTGTTTTAAGTAGTAAGTAAAAAAACAACAATTAAAATATTATTTTTTATTGTTTTAATGAGGCCTGTCGTGGCGCAGTGGCACAAGCGTGTGGCTGTAACCGACAGGTTCTGGGTTCGATCCCCACTCGAGGAAATGAAATATTTAATATTTTCAATTTAAATATGAATTATTTCATTTCTTCGCTCTGGCAATAAGGCAAAGCGCGGCGTTGAGTTCCGCCACGCAACACGCAAAGCCACAATTTCGGCGGAAAGTGGAAAACGGAAGTGGAACGGAGTGCCTTAACACTAGGTCCTCGGGTTCCCTCTGCCTACTCTGCATAGCGTGAAGCTAAAAATAAAATGTTTAAATAACATAGTGTATTATATAAATATAGTAATTATTTTGTTTTTTTAAATGGAGATACGAATCGCGTTCACAGTCGCACGTACGTACGGTGTGTACAGTTACACTTGTACCCCTACCACGACAGGCGCCCTGCATTTCTAATTATCATTACCTAAAACGCTACCATTCCCACCATTTCACTAATTCAGTGCAAGCAATAGTAAAATATATTTCATGTTAGCTGAACGCAACATAGGATGAATAACTCGGTTAACTCTACAAAGGCAATTGAAGCAATTTGGAGCTTAAATTCCGTTTGGATAATCAATTTTCTACATACGGCGGTTATAAACGTTTGATATAGGTATTTTGTATGAAATATTTTTGAAATTTATCGATAGCATCGTGTAAAAATATCTCCGTTAGTGGCAAACGCGGCGAACGCTGGAACGATCTAGCAGTATGAGCTTGGGAAAGCTGTATTTGCTTTAAAAAAATGAATATTTTATATTGTCAAGAAATTAAAGTATGAAATATTTCATTATTTAGATTACTGCTCTGGTGACGGCGAGAAGTGCGGTGCTTACTTCTGCCACACAACACGCAATGCCTCGAAAATGTAGACGTAAGGTGGGGAACGGAAATGTTATAATGAGAACGGAGTGTCCCAACACTTAGCTCCTAGGTTCTGCCTCCATTTATTCGCCTTTTTCTTATTCGAGACATGCAGCAATAAGCTAAATAAAAAAAACAATTATTTTATTATTGGTTTTTTATTCTTTATATGATAGAATTAATGTTGGTCCGAAATAGCGACACATTTTTTTTGTCTCTTAAGCTTACAGCTATGGTGGTATACTATTATAAAATCGTTATTTTATATAAATCGAAGTAGAAATCATAGGCAGGTGTCCATTTTGAAGTGAAAAAAAATTAAAGTTTTATATAAAAATTCGCTATATCATCATGGAAGAGTCACGTTGTCAGCAATGGCAACACGCATGGGCCGACTCGACCGGATTGTTACCACCCCCGGCATTTAAGACCGGCGTTAAGTAGTGGCCTTGGTCACTGCCTTTCGCATTGGTAATGCCGGGCCCCGGTGCCCATACACCTTACAGACCGGCAACGCTCCTGTAGCTCCTCTGGCGCTACACGGGGCCGTGGGCGGCGGTTCACTTACCATCAGGTGACCCGTACGCTCGTTTGCCGTGTCTTTTACATAAAAAAAAAAAAAAAAAAGAACGTCATACGAGTATACACTTTCGTGCAACGAACGAATGAACTAAGAAAAAATTAATAAATAATTAAATAAATACAAAATATGTTCAACAGATATTATATAGGTTACATTTTAGTTACTAGAGTTTATTTTATTAAAGTGGATAGGTGTAACAGCGATATCTTTATAGTGTGCAAAATGATCTCAAATTCTCCATCTAAATATTATAAATGTGAAAGTTTGTGAAGATATGTTTTTTTTGTGCCATTATTTGTATATAAAATAAGCTTAGGCCGTCTGTTCTACTAATTAGTAAACTATTTCGAGAACATATTCCTAAGGCACTGCTGGTAAACTTTTAATTAGGTTAATAAACAAAAAGTAACGTCAATTTTAAATATTTAGAGTTTGGCAAAATTGCTACAAATTGTTTATTGACTATACTGATTTTTTTAATGTTTTAAAAGTGTAAGAACAAGAAATGTTTTAACATAAATGTTAAAACAACAATGTTTTATGTTTTAAAAGTGTTAAAACAAGATAGTAATTGATATTAGTAAATAAAATTATATGATTCAAGCTGATTAAGCCGCGGGTGGGTGTACAATAATCTGAGAAGAATTGCGTCTGACTGTACGATAGATGTGGGTTCCGTCTCCACTCGAGGAAATATGAATATTTCATTACTTCCCTACACTTCCCTACTTTCGTTGATAAAACGCAGCGCCACTCAACATACATATAATGTTTCAAATATTGGATGGTGCGTGATGAACAGTCAATAGTATCAGCCTTTACATTATGTTAAATGAGTTTTTTATGAACATGTCACTTCATATAGTTATAATAATGTTATAAATTCGCAAAATATAAAGATGATCTATACACTCTCTCTTTTAGCTTCAGTCAGGGTAGGCAGAGGGAACTTGTGAACTTAGTGTTAAGACACTCCTTTCCGTTCCTAACTTTCCGCCAAAATTGAGACATTGCGTGCGGAACTCAACACCGCCCTTTGCTTTGTTATCAGAGCAAAGAAATAAAAAATATTGAATACTTAATTTGAAATTATAACTATTTAATTTCACACTGCGCCAAGACATACCACATCTATATATATATATATATATATATATATATATATATATATATATATATATATATATATATATATATATATATATATATATATATATATATATATATATATATATATATATATATTATATATAATATATAATTCGCAAAGCATATTTATATATCGCATCTAATTTTATACACGTTCGCTTGCATCGGACACTTCATCTGCATGCGATCCTTTTGACACCTGCAGTGCGACCTACATTCTATTTTTATAACTACACGCCACAATGACGCAGTTGCTGAGAAAACTATATATGATATAATGGTTGTGAATTCAAATTATTCAAACTTTAAAAACAAATTAAATAGAGATTTATAAGAAAAAATAGGGCAAAGAAAGTATTCAAATTTAAATATTTTTACTCAAAATATGAAGTTACAAGCTTCGTTTTTTTGAACGTCAAACGATTTACCACCGTTTCACTAAAGTTACTGCCTCAGAAGAATACAAGCAAGAAACACAGCGTAACATGTCTTTTTTATATATCAAGTTTATATCATATTATTGTAAGTGACAATGATACATTCGAAGCCTGGAGCGAGCATTTCATTCCCAAGGCTTGTCATCGTTTATAAAATCATTAATTTGGTGATAACCTACATATAACACACAAACGTCTTTTCACAAATTTTTACAATTGTGAAATAGAAAATTCTCGGACGTTTTTTGGGTTCCTATTATAAAAGGGTACGCATTGCCCCAAAAACATAGTGATTATGTTGAGTGGCGGAACTCTACGCCGCACTTTGCTTTGTTACCAGAACGAAGAATCGGAAATATTAAGCATTTTATTTCTTTTCCTCGAGTCGGGATCGAACTGACAACCTGTCGGCCGCGTTTACAACCGCGTTTCTTGCCCATCGCCACGATAAGGTGAAGCTGAAAGGATATTTCAATCACATCTACTACATACGTACAACACTGCAATGTTATAGCAAAAACAATTTATTATTTTGTCTTCGCGTGTCTCTTGCATTTATTGCGTCACAACTAGAATCCTATGACGTCGTTGGCGTGCATATTTTATTTTGCTCTAAAATTTATTTTAAACTATGTCCTTATTTTACTTTTAATTTAAATAAACCTTTTTATAATAATATAGTTTTACTTGTAGACAGAGGGAACCTGGTAGATTAGATTAGTCCCATATCCTCAAAACATTTCCATTCACCAATTTCCGCTGGATTTGAAGCATAGCGTGTTCAGTGGCGGATCTTAACGCCGCGCTTTGATTAATTCTTAGGTTGGTAAACATTTTATTTTCTAGAGTGAGAACCGAACCTACGATCCGCAGCGTCAACAGTCGCAAGTTTGTGCTCGACTGCCAGCTATATAAGGGATACAGTGTAAAGTTATTTTCTTTTTAATTGTCCTAAAATAGATCTTATATTAAGATTATGTAAATATTTTCTATTTTACAAAGAATATATAATTATTCATGAATAAAGTATTTTTTTACAGATTCTATCAAGGAACTTTGATGTATAAAAAGTCTGAGCTGAAGTTTATGGAAAAATAATAATGAATCTCTATAAATAAAAGGCGTCTTTTGCTTATTTTGCAGTTAAACTTTTCTGTCAACGTCGATGTGTTGAAGAATCGAAGCAATCTTATAGCTTCTATATATGTTTAAAAAAAATAGTCACACTTTCCGACGCCATTTTGAAAAAATCGTCACATTTTCTGTCAGTTTGAACCGTCACGGTACCATGTGTGTTTACTGAAATAAGGAGTGACGTACGAGAAAAAATATTTTAACATTAATAAATTATATAATAAATAGATTTATTGAAATTAATTTAAATAAATTCACCCAAATCAACTTGCTAGCCAACTGAATATCCCTGAAACTATACGCCACCTGAAAAACCGACAGGACATATTCGACTTAAATAGCCAGTAAATAAGATTGGCAGTTTAAGGAAAAGGCTGACTCTAATGGGAGTAAAGCCTTACATGTCACAGGAATCATCACATCTGTTCATAGTCGAAACGACTGATCGCAAGATATATATATATATAAAAAAAAAAAAAATTAAATAAATATTCATTGTGAGTTTATTAGTCTTTTTTCAGTGAAGTGATAACATCAATACTTTGTTTTTAAAACTCCATCAAAGCCCCCCCTTTGATATCAATTACACGTGCAAACGAATTCCAAAAACATCACATAATATATGTGCTTCCATATAATATATATACAATCCAAAATGAGTACTACCTTTCTTTTAAAGCTGGGTAAGTGAATGTAAAGTGTGTACTCACGTGATAAGGCACGTTCACGACAGTAACATTGTCGTTGAGGCTGTAAGGGAAGGAGGCTTCAGTGTCGAAATCGAGGATGTCCACACGGCGGTATGAGATTGTGTCTTCTTCCATTGACTCAATTTCTCTTTTTTGAATGGCTCTGGAACAAATTGTGAAAATAATATCAATATTTTTTTTTTAGTTTTGCACTGTATTTGTACTTTGCGGGGTAAGCACATGGAACCTGGGAACGTAGTGTTAAGACACTCTGTTCCACTTCCGTTCCCCATTTTCCGCCGAATTTGAATTTGATCTGTGGAAAACATTAAATATTTCATTTCCTCGAGTTGGGATCAAACCCAGAACCTTTCGGTTACAGTCACACGCTTGTGCCGCTGCACCACGTCATGCCTCAAATTGAGACATTTCCGTTTTTCTAATTTCTCTAATTTTATCCGTTCTCTAATTTCCGATAAATTTACGGCGCGCTTTGCCTTGTTACTTAAAGAAATGAGTATATCAAATAACTCATACCCCCGAATGAGGATCGAATCCACAACCTGTCGCTTTTATTCGTTTGTACCGCTGTCATAATTATGTATTATTGCTTACTTGTATCTATAAGGTCCTACTTCCTTCACGACAGCCACACCTCCAGCTAACACTTCCTCTGGATTCGTTATGTTGAAAATACGCACGTTGAACTCCAAAGTGAACGGAACTTCTTTGAATCTGTCGAACTGCTCCGTATCGTTTATCAGTTGCACTTCCTGTATACAAAAAAATGGTCCTTTATTTTTTTTTGTTTATTTCATTTTAGCTTCACCTTGTATGGCAGAATAGGCAGAGGGAACCTGGGAACCTAGTGTTAAGACACTCCGTTCCGTTTCAAATTGATTTCCGTCGAATTTGAGACATTAAGTGTTGAGCGGCGGAAGTATGGCGTGTTTTATGTTATTATCAGAAAGATAAATAAAAATATTAAAAATTCATCTTTCCGAGTGAGGATCGAACCCATAATCTGTCTTAACAGTCGCATTTTTTTAGTTAGAGCTAAATTGTAAAAAATGGACATTTGATCATAGAATCCTTAAACTATCTTATCGGTGGCAAAACCTGTTTTAGTTTTCCTTCTCAGTTAAGACTTTGGCGGCGTTGAGTTCCGCCACACAACACGCTTTCTAAAATTTGGCAAGCTTGACAAACGAAATTCTGACCACTCTGCCATATGTAGAATAATACAGTGTTTAGCTCAAAAAATACTGAAATCCTTAATTTTACATCAGAATTAAGTAATGGATCGAAACGTACTCGTATCTAACGTTGGCTAAAACAGCTTTTACCATTCTCATAAAGATGCATCAATTTTGCACTGACACATTTGATTTATGCACATAATTGATTTATGGGGATTTCCAGCCACAATTTACATATCGACCATGTATTGAATTTTTCTATGAAATCAGGTAATGAATCTGTCTTTTTCAATCAGGACAGTAGAAAAAATCTTTTTTTTTAGCGTAATGGCGTTAAGGCGCATGCGATAGTAAACGCGATAAGTTGTGGGTTTGATCTCGACTTCAGATAATCAAATATTTAATAATTTCATTTGCTCAATCTGATGAAGAGGATGTGCAGCGTTGACTTTCAGTTCTTAACACGCAATGTCTTCCGATTTCAATGGAAAGTGTGAAATTGAAGTGTTAATGGAAACAAAGTGTCTTAATAGCTTTTTTTTAGCTTCACTCTGTGCCACAAGTCAGGGTAGGCAGAGGGAACTCGGGAACCCAGTGTTAAGACACTCCGTTCCACTTCCGTTTTCCACTTTCCGCCGAATTTGAGGCATTGCGTGTTGAGTGGCGGAAGTCAGTGCCTTATTACCAGAGCGAAGAAATGAAACATTAAATATTTAAATTGAAAATATTAAATATTTCATTTCCTCGACTAGGGATCGAACCCAGAACCTGTCGGTTACAGCCACACGCTTGTGCCGCTGCGCCACGATAGGTCTTAACAGTAATACTCGAATAAAAACCAATTCATCATATTCTGTACTTTTTTTCAAGAATTCATTTAATTATTTTCTATAGTTAAACATGTCTATGCCTAGTATAGCTAATTAAAATAATAATTTATGCATTAGGCCTAACGTGGCTCAATCATGGTTATGGTTTCGGTCCCCACTCGAGGCAATGAAATGTTTTATATTTTCAATTCTTAGTTCTATGACAGAAGTGAAAATATAGAGTTGAGTTCCACCACACAACACAGCGATATATATTCAGCGGAAAATTGGAAACCGAACGAGGTGCCTTAACACAGGGTTCCCAGGTTCCCTTTGTCTACCCTGCCATGTATATACAGTGTGAAGCCAAATATAACAATAGAAAAATTTCCACAGTAATTACATTAATCTATCTATAAGCGATCTATTTACGCAAGTAACGTAAAACAATTAATATATACTTGTTATCTGTTAACAAAATATCATCAATGATGTTTATTTGACCAACAATTTCTGAACATATTTGTTGAAACATTTAATTGAAGATTTGAGTTATGATTGTTTTAATAGAAATGTTTTAATGTGTTTGTTTGTCCTGTTCTGTGTGTATGTCTGTGGCACCTTAGCTCCTGAAATTTTTACGAAAATCTTGTTCATCTTGGGGTTTTTAGCTATGATGATTAACTACGTTTTACGAAAATCTTGTTCATCTTGGGGTTTTTAGCTATGATGATTAACTACGTTTTACGAAAATCTTGTTCATCTTGGGGTTTTTAGCTATGATGATTAACTACGTTTTACGAAAATCTTGTTCAT
>DWMZ01006447.1:0-10315 GCA_018249855.1 Eueides tales michaeli | reverse complement strand
ATGTATATATATATATATATATATATATATATATATATATATATATATATATATATATATATATATATATATATATATATATATATATATATATACATACATACTTATAAAATCAGTCACTGATCGCTTTATGTACGTGGAAGATGTATTAAATAACATCTTATAGGGGACGTTTATTTATGTCATAGGGTCCGATATTGTTTTTTTTGTCTGTTTGTTCAAGCTGATCTCAGTAACGGCTTTACCAATTCAAATGCAGTTTTCACTATTGTGTTTTGGCAAACTTGCCTTAATATTAAGTGTTTGTTATATTTAAATCTCTCGCTGTCGGCTTCACGCTGTATCCCGCACGTGGCAGGGTAGGCAGAGAGAACTTGGGAGCCTAGTGTTAAGACACTCCGTTCCACTCCCGTTACCCGCTATCCGCCGAATTTGAGGCATTGCGTGTTGACTGGCGGAGCTCAACGCCGCGCTTTTGTATATTCAAATCGATTTAAAAAATAATAAATTTGAAGTATTTTATTTCATAAAATTGCAACAAAATAACGGTTTACTTTAAAATTATAATATAATTGGAACATGACAGTAATTCAGATTAATCAATAAATAATTCGCGACTTCACCCGCTCGAACAACACCGACGAGCGGGCGAAGCCGCAATTGTAGATAGAAAAACTGAATGCAATTTTTCCAGGCCTTAAGAACGGAGGGGGTGAGGAAGGGGGTGTACCGCGGCTTCTTATCAACAGTGATAAGAGATTTGCCGTTCAGCTTCATAGAGCTGCCGCTGTGGGAGTTCTTGAAGGCGACCGTGAGGGCCAGGAATGATGGCGAAATTACTATATTTCAAGTATGTGCTTGTGATTTTTTTTATTTTTTTTAGTTTTCACGTGACTGTGTATGATAGGTTATGGGTTTGATCCCCGCTCGAGAAAGCGAAATGTTCAAATATGTTGAAAATAAATATTTAATGTTTTCATTTTTTTCGTACTGGTAACGAGGGAGAGTGCGGCGTTGAGTTTCGCCACTGCGTGTTGAACGCAATGCCTCAAATTCGACGGAAAGTGGGGAACGGAAGTGGAACGGAGTGTCTTAACACTAGGTTCCCGGGTTCCTTCTGCCTACTGTGCCTTGTGCGGGATACAGCGTGAAGCTAACAAAAAAAATACTTAACGTGTTTAATATTTTCAATTTTAACATTTCATTTTTCGCTATGGTAACAAGGCAAAGGGCGGCGTTGAGTTCTGTCACTATACAATACGCAATGCTTCAAATTCGGCGGAAAGTTGGGAACAGAGGTGAGTGTCTTAACACTAGGTTCCCAAGTTCCCTCTGTATATACCCTGCCATGTGCGGGATACAGCGTGAAGCTGAGTGGCTCACTCGTGTTAACATTATATGGGGCTTGGTTTTAGGAAGAGCGCCGTCTTTTGTCTTGTTACTAGAGCAAAAAAATATTTTCCATACATAATTTTAATCCCGCTATATGCGGGATAGGCAGAGGGAACGTGATGTTGACACAATATGTTACTCAGTGATTGTCGGATTTTCGGAAACAGACGAGTGGCGGAACTCAACGCTGCACTGTTGCTCGAATAAAATCTAGCTTCACGCTGTATCCCGCACAAGGCCGGGTAGGCAAAGGGGGCCCGGGAACCTAGTGTTAAGACACTCCGCTCCACTTCCGTTCCCCACTTTCCGCCGAGTTTAAGGCATTGCGTGTTGAGTGGCGGAACTCCACGCCGCGCCTTTGCCTTATTACCAGAGCGAAGAAATGAAACATTAAATATTTAAATTGAAAATATTAAATATTTAATTTCTTCGACTGGGGATCGAACCCAGAACCTATCGGTTACAGTCACACGCTTGTGCCGCTGCGTCACCACAGGCCAGAATAACATCTAAACAAGAAATATTTCATTCACCTAATTGAAAATTAAACCCTAACGCTACTAAATAAATAAAAAAAAAACAAAACAAAAAAATAAAAAAATAAACTCCCAACAGAGTGCCGCATGCGGTGCCCTAGCCGGTGCCATAGCGGCCGCCGCAACCACTCCCCTAGATGTAGCCAAGACGCGCATACAACTAGCAGAGGCGGCCCTAAACCGGGGGGCGAAGGGCCACCGCGTGCCCGCAGTGCTGGCCCAAGTGTACCGGACTAGGGGAGTTAGGGGCGTGTTTGCGGGCGTCACTTTGAGATTCTGTGCCTTTTTCGTTGGTGGTTTTGTGTTTTTTGGTGTTTACGATGATTCTAGACGGTATTTTGAGAATGCGTTTAAATAGTTAATAGGGTTTTTTTTGGGTATTAAATGTGATATAATATTTAGGGCAGAAAAATATTTTTTTTTTGGAAAAATATGAAAATTTGTATGTACCGGGATTTGAACCCATGTTTCATGGAAATCGTTCAAGCGACGACTAACTAAGCCATACGTTCTCATCAAGCCTCGTTGAAATTCTTATACGTGCGCTTTCAACTTATTTATGTAGTTAGTAAATATGTAGAAGGAATATTATGTAATGTTTTTATTTAGTTTTCAAATTATATTCTGATTTCTTTTGGAAAACGTATAAAAATAATCGTTTGACAATTTCGCTACAGCTAAATGATATCGTATGGCTTAGTTGGTCTGAGCTCTTGGACTGGTTCCAAGAGACACTGGTTCAAATCCCCGCTACATTAAAATTTGTATGTTTCCTAAAAAGTAGTTTATATATATTTTTATAATATATATTTCTGGATATACATATATATCTAAAATGAAATTAATTTGACGTTTTATACTTTCAGTATATAATTATATAAAGAATTATTAAAAAAAAAATTTAGATCGCTTTTATAAAGCGATAGGTGCTCCTTCAAATCCTGCGTTTGAATTTTTATATGTAATTTAAACTAAATATAGTAAGTTCTTGAACTTCTCAAGTTAACAAATTTGTGACATATTGTTAATATAATTATTAATTATATAATTAGTTGTATATTTTGAATATTATTGTTGTAAGAAAAATGAAAAATAAAAAATAAAAATTCACATAATATAATGTTTATTTCTTTTACACCTTAAATAACGATTACGGAAACTTATTCTTATACATTTCATATACATTTTATCTATTCATAGTAATTCAGTTTTGGGTGCGATCAATAATATTAAAGATCGTTTTGAATCGATCACAACCAAAAATTAATTAATTAATTTATTAATAATTATAATTTAAATTTTAATTCAAATATACAAAACAAAGGTTAGATTTAATTTGTATAATAAAAATTATATTATATATAAAAATCGTGATTAGAAAAATCGATTATTTAATCGATATCTGTGCACTTCTTAATGACAAAGACGTGACAGTTGTCAAAATGACATTTTAATAAATATTACTTATACGAAGAAAGTTATTATTTAAACAGTGAATTTAAAATTTTAAAGAATATTATGGAAAATAAATAAAATATATTAACGTTAAAGCACCGGCTAAAAGTAAGCAATGCAATTTTATTTGAAAATTTCCGGAAACATTTTATTTCATATCGAATATATAAAAAAAACTTTGGAACGTCATAGCCATTATTACTTAGCCTAGTTATATATTTAAACGGTAAATATATAATAGATACAAAATATCAACCTTAACCGAAAATAAAAAGGTAAGTATTTTTTACAATATTCTATGTTTATACAGATTTTATCTTTTTTATTCTACGTTTATACAATTATTAATTCCCTCTTAATAGAAAAGATGGCGCTATAAAAGACATTAGAAATTATATTTTACAATATTTCTTTATAAGACTACGTTTTTACGTTCCATGCCATATTTACTTCCTTTTTACCATTATTATTTATAGAACTATAAGATTTTATTCTATATATATAAGTATAAGATAATTGAGTACATATTTCTGTTAAAAAATCATGTCAAATCCGTTTATCTCTTGTATATATTTTTTTAATTTTCGTGAAGAAAATTTTAGAATAATCCTCATTTTTAAGAGAAAATTATTACAATATATAATTATGTTTTCAATATTAGTTTTTTTTTACGTTTATTTTGCCTGCCTGTTGTTAGTTCGAATCCAGTTTGAAAGAAATTCAATATTTAATATTTTCAATTTAAATATTTAACGCTTTCATTTCTTAACAAGGTAACAAGGCAGAGCTCTTTGAGTTTCACCACTCAACATGCAATGCCACGAACTCAGTGAAAAGTGGGGAACGATACCAGACTAGGTTCCCAAGTTTCATACCTACCCTGCCACGTGCAGGATACAGCGTGAAGCTGAGATTATCTAAAGATAACATTAGTATGTTCACGTCGATCGTCCCGCGTGCTGTGTCGCTTGAAGGGGTTCCAAGGTGCCCGCCGTCGCGTGGCGCTGGAGCCGCTGGAGGAGGAGGCAGCTGATACTGAACCCTGGTTGGAACTGGTCTGGTGGGTTTCTGGTGACTGGAATTTGAAGAACATTTGGTTATTATTAAATGTTAGCTTTGTGGCCTGTTGCGCAGGGGCTCAGCGTGTGACTGTAAATGTGACTGTCAGTTCGGTGGTCACTCTAGGGATTGAAAAGTTTTTTTTTTGTATTTTTCAGTTTAAATATTTGATGGTTATATATTTGCGCAACAAGTAGCGAATATCACCGTATTACACAAATTTTACTTGCTGATTTCAAATTACGTGATAAAAAATAAAATTATAATATATGAGATTATAAGAATTTTTTTATGATCTCGTTCTCTAAGCCGCACAAAGTAGGGCAGACAGAGAGAACCTGGGAACCTAGTGTTAAAACACTCCGTTCCCAATAAGTCACTATTATATCCCACACAGGAACTTGTGCTGGATTTGTAGGTAACATCACAGCGGCCGTGATTCTGATTAGGTATACTGCATTTTTATTTACTCAAACTTCTTATATCTCGCCTATTGTAGTCTGTCTGTGTAGCACCAGCGTGCGTCTCTAAACAGGACAGGTTGTTGGTTCGATGAGGGTTGAAAATATATACAATTCAGTCATTTAGAAATTTCTGAAAACATTATGTTTTTCAAACATTCAATATTTCATTACATTGAATCCCCATTCGTATTAAATAGTATATATTTTTTTATTAAATCGCTATATTATAGAGAAATATATGTAGAATTCTATGGTAAGTGGGGAAAGGAAGTGTTTCAACACTAGATTCCCAGGTTTGCCTATTCTATGTGCGGGTTGGTACATTTGGTTATTCTATGTGCAGGTTCCTAGATTTGCCTATTTTGTGTACGGGTACCAAGGGTTGCCTACTCTATGTGCGGCGTCCCAGGTTTACACATTTTTATGCAGGTTCTTAAGTTTGCCCACTCTATAAGCCGGTTCCCAGGTTTGCCTATTCTACGTAAAGATTCCCTACATGAAGGTTGCCTACTTTATGTGCGGGTTCCCAGGTGAGCTCACTCTATGTTCAGGTTCCTATCTATTCTATATACTTACTTTAACACAAGCCCGGTCCATGGGCGTAGCAAGACGCAACGTAAGGGAGTCCCCGCAAGCGTGTATGAGACGCACCACTTCCTCGTGAGAGCTCCACTTCACGTCTTTATCGCCGATTGTTATTATGAAATCACCTTCCCGCATGCCCCCGATCTGGGGAATTAATTTTATTTATTTTATTCAGTTTTAATTAATATTAATATTAACCTTATTAAAATAAAGTTATAGTTTTAAAACGGGATTCTTGTTTAAATAAATTAAATATAAAATTGTGAGAAATCAATAAGTAGAATCGAAAAGAATTTAAAGTAGAATCGAAAAGAATTCTCAAAAATTTGAACGAAGCAGGAGAACGAATGGCTTAGTGGTCAGAGCGCTTGGACGGTTTCCAATAGGCGCGGGTTCAAATCCTGCTTCGTTCAAATTTTTATACGTTTTTCAATTTAGTATTTTTCTTTCCTAAGTGTGGAATAACACTTTAAAAATAGTAAAAAAAAACTTATAGATTATTTTGTATGGAATTGTCATTTTACCATTAATTAAGTAAAAAAAAAAATAAATAACTCACATCAGCCAGCGAGTTGGGTTCAACCCCAGCTATAATAACCGGCGCGTCCCCCCTCACGGAGAAACCGAAACCTTCCTCATTGTTATTAACATTATATTCACTCGCCACCCTCCTCAAATCCCTCCCATTCTTCTTCCCATAATCTTTCTCCATCTTATAATCAAAATGATTATGATTATGATTATCGAAACTATTGATGTAGACGCCATTTTGTTTCGTCACTCTATGTTTGTCGTAATCGTCGGTATACTTTTCGTCGCTTCTTATAATTTGACTGTAATACGTGGTGTTGTCTTCGGATCTGTCTCGTTTGTCGCTTGATCGTCTCTTGACCCTGTTTTCGTCGTTTCGTCGGGTTCGTCGCGTGTGTTTGTCTGTTTGTTTTTGTAGTTGGATCAGGCGCGGCGCGCTCCAGTGCCTTTTTGCTGAGAATATGGCTATGGGTCCGAGGGATTTGAACAGATCCTCCACTCTGTACTGGGCGAAATCCGGCGGTGTTAACGCCAGTTGGAATTTTGATGAAGCTGTAATGGAAATATTTACATGATGATAAATAAGTTGAGGTCTGTCGTGGCGCAGCGGCACAAGCGTGTGACTGTAATCGATAGGTTCTGGGTTCGATCCCTAGTCGAGGAAATGAAATATTTAATATTTTCAATTTAAATATTTGATGTTTCATTTTCTTCGCTCTGGTAATGAGGCAAAGCGCGGCGTTGAGTTTCGCCACTCAACACGCAATGCTCTAATTCGGCGGAAAATGGGGAACGGAAGTTGGAAAGGAGTGTCTTAACACTAGGTTCCCGAGTTCCCTCTGCCTACCTTACTTTGTGTTGGGGAAATTAAAATAAGTAAGGAAGATGACGCTTTAACAGTATTAAGAGAGATTACTGCAATATATATTAATAATTTGATATAATTTTAATACTATGTTGTACGTGTGATTCCCATTCGGGGAAATGAAACAATATGCATATTCATATATTCCATGCTCTAGTATTACTAAAAGCGCGGCGTTGAGTTCCGCCGCTCACTCAGCCAATGGCAGAAAGTGGCTTAATGGGAACGGAGTGTCTCAACACTAGGTTCCCAAGTTCCCTCCGGCTACCCCACCACGTGCGGGGTACAGCGTGCACATGAAATATTATATATACTTACGCAATATATTTGGTGTGTCCAACAAATCGGCGAAGTCGTCCGGCGGCGGCGCATGCTCCCTTGAAGCTCGGTCTCTCGCCGCTGTCACTACGCGTGATAGTGCCTCTTTTGTTCGTAACTCTCTGTTTATATTAACATAGTGATATATTATATTATTGTCTAGCCAAAAGGCGGCGTTGAGTTACGCTCAAGAATTCGGTGGAAAGGAAATGTCTTGTTTTGAACGGAGTGTCTTAAAAATAGGTTCCCATCTGCGTCTGGAGATTAACGCGTTCAAACAGACAATATCTAAGCATTTTAAAATTACTATCAGGAGTATAGGGCTTGCGTCATTGTGGCACAGTTGCCTTAAATGTTTTATCGAATATTAAGAATGTGAGTTTAAATCAAGGGGTTCTGTAAGTAGTGGGTCACTCAATTTTCTAAATGATTTTTCAACAATTTTTTTTTCGTTTTTCGTTTTAGCTTCATATTGTATTCCGCATATAGCAAGGTAGGCAGAGGGTACCTAAAACATAGTGTTAAGACACTTGGTTCCTATTAACACACTAAAACTCTATGTATTTGGGTTCCCATTAATCAAATGTTAGTTACTGGTTACTTCCCTTTCCACCACATTATACCCGCACTTTTAACTACATATATATGTATATAACTTTTCGGAATTTTAAATGATTGCATGGAAGTGATCGCTGTTAGTGATAAGGTCGTCTTAGTATATTTTGTGCCTTACTTATTGCGCCTTACTTATGTTCTCCACTCTCCGCCGAATTCTCAACACATTTCAAGTCGAGTGGCGGAACTCAACGCCGCCGCTCTACCCGCACATATATGTACAATAAACAAATTAAACTTACCGACACATTCTCTGTAGTCTCAATGCCTCTTCATACAACGCCAGCGCTTCCGCCAAATGTGCTCGTCCCAGCGCTACGTTGTCTAAATCTTGGTCGTACTTTAAACCTGTAGTATTAAAAAGAAAGGATTTGAAATTATAGTATGGAAAGAAAGAGAGCGAGAGAGAGAGAGAGGAGAACAGAAGGGGAAGTGGGAACGTACAGCCTCAAAACTTGGCTCCCAAGTTTCTTCTGTCTACCTTATTATTTACGGGATTCAGCGCTAAGTTATTATCATATACAAATAATATTATCAATCGTTTATAAATTATGTGCCTTTTTTATTTTTAAGCTGTATAGGAGTCTAAGCAGTATGAACTTTTTTTTTCCTCTTGTTTTAGCTTCAAGCTGTATCCAGCTCATGGCGGAGAGGGCAGAGGGAATTTAGGAACCAAGTGTTAAGGCACTCCGTTACGTTCCCCACTTTCCGCGTATATTGCGTATTGATTGAGTGGCGGAAATCGACGCCGCGCTTTGCCTTGTTAAAATAGCGAAGAAACAAAAATATTAAATATTTCATTTCCTCGACTGAGGATCGAATGCACGCAGCTCCGTCCACGCTACGACAAGCCTCTATTACTGTTTTGTTTCACATTTTGATTATAATTGAATAGTTCTTGTATCACTAGTTAGTAAGATACGCTGCGGCGTTTAGTTCCACTTAACACTGTGGAATGTCGCGAGTTTGAAGGGGAACGTGGAACGGTGCCTTTTCTTTATATTTAATGTAACCAAATGTACATAAAAAAAAAATCTTACCATCGTTATTGTCTTGTGGTGCGTACAACGCCGCGAGGCGTCCGCATCGCGAGTGCGGCGCGTGCAACAACCCAGTAGCACAGTACTCGTGAGCTAGACCTGGAATACAATATATGTTATAAAAATATATTTTTTTTTTTAGTTTTACGCTTGGGAACCTAGTGTTAAGACACTCCGTTCCCCACTTTCCGCCGAATTTGAGGCATTGCGTGTTGAGTGGCGGAACGCAACGCCGCGCTTTGCATTATTACCAGAGCGAAGAAATGAAACATTAAATATTTAAATTGAAAATATTAAATGTTTCATTTCCTCGACTGGGCATGGAATCCAGAACCTGTCGGCTCAACAGTCACACCGCATGTGCCGCTGCGCCACGACAGGCCTCGAGGCCACTAATAATCAAATTATAATTTAATTTTGTATAGAAACTAAAAAAAATATATTAATAGTTGTGGTCCATTTTTTTCATACATATGGCAGGGAACGCAGAAACAACTTGGTAACATAATTTAAGAAATGACACTCTGTTCCCATCAAAACACTATCATTCCCCACTTTCTGCCAAATTTGAGGCGTGTTAATTATATAGTACTTAATTATTGCATACATTTAGCTGTACCTTTATAGAATTCCGTTTTGACGTGGACGAGAGACACCCACGAGTATGGCACATAGTTAAAAACACCGTCCGTTTGCATCTGAAATTGCATTGTAATCATTTAAATAAACATTTTAACAAATAAACATTTGTGTTTTTCCGTTAGTTTGGGGGCCAATTTTTAAAACAACTGAATCGAAATATATGAAACTTTCATTAGAAGTTTTTTTTCGCCATTCGCCTGTTTTCACGCCATTCTCCTGTTTTCCCGCCATTCCTCTGTTTTCCTGCTATTCCCCTGTTTTCCCGCCATTCCCCTGTGTTCCCGCTATTCTCCTGTTTTCCCGCCATTCCCCTGTTTTCCCGCCATTCTCCTGTTTTCCCGCCATTCCCCCGGGACTAAGATTTACGCGGAAAGATAGCAATTAGTAGGTGGGTCGCTAATTTGTAATCATAATAATTGATTTTTAAATAAAAACATCGATCACTTTTTTGTTGAGGCACTCACAAGCGTCTGACTGTGAATGCGACAGTTCCGGGTTCGAATTCCACCCGGGGAAATTAATTATTCAAAATTTTCACTTGTTCGCTCCGGTAATAGAATAGAAAGCGGCGTTAATTTCTGCGTAACATCTTAACAATAAAGCATTGCATGGCATACATAGTCTCAATATTAGGTTCCCTCCGCCTTCCCTGCCACACCTGAGGGTGAAATAAGGAAGTCACCTTATCATAGAGCTGGTGGTAGGTGTGAGCGAGCTGCGCGCTCTCCTGCGCGAGGTCGAGGCACATGTCGAGGTCGTCGCGCAGCTCGCGCTCGCCGCCGCCGCACGCCTCGCGCGCCTGCAGCTGCAGCT
>DWMZ01006446.1:0-10316 GCA_018249855.1 Eueides tales michaeli | reverse complement strand
TGTCTATTTAACAATAATCGTAGTGAAACCTTCATGCATATTCAGTGTACGTAATTAACGATTCAAACCTATTTATCGCAAGATTGCCACGACCTCGGCTTTTAAAAAGTATTTTGAATCATTAACACTTCAGTAGGGTTGGCTCGAAAAAAATGGCCTTTTTTTATAATGTTAATTTAATTTTGTTCAATTCATTCATTCTTTCTATTCAAGTATTTAATTAAATATGGAAAAGTTACTAGCGTTTTTGGAACGTCAAGCAGTTTACCACCAGTTCACTTAAGGTACTGCTTTAGACTTGAGAAGAAGCGGCGCAAGTAACTCTGCAGTTTATATATAAGTATTGTGATGGATTACTACTTGAATTATTTAAAAATATTGTTTGTTCTGTTGTCTGTACTTCTTGCATAGAGACATTTTGTAAAATTGTTTATAACAAAAAAAATAATATACTTGATTTAAATCAGCTATAAATGCGGTTTGGTTACTTTGCTAGAGCGCTAAGGCAAATATAGTATTGCAAATCCATCTTAAAAAAAAAGTTATATTCAATTATTACATCTTATTCATATTTTTTCTAGAATGAGGGAACTTGGGAACCTCTAGTGCTAAGATACTTCGTTGTTATTTCCGTTCTCCATTTACCACCGAATTTAAAGCGTTGTGTATTGAGTGGTGGAAGTTAACACCGCGTTTTACCTCTTTTCCAGGGCAAGAAAATAAAAACATTATTTATTTCCTCGAGTGGGGATCGAATCCACCACCTGTCGCGTCTGATGCACGCATTGTACCTCTGCGCCATGACTCATACTAATATTATAATTTTTAATAGAATCTTTTGCCTTAAAAGCCAGCCCTACACATTAACACTACATGAATTCCAAGTAATTAGAAAAAAAAAAACAAATAGAGCATATATAGTTAACACCTAAGCATAGATAACGTAAAAGGCGGCAAACTATGGCCGTTATTCTTATCTTTTCCTTATCTGTGAAAGCGAGTAGTTTCTGCTTATTTCTAGACTCTGTGAATATAACGCACGGTATTGTAAAATAATATATTTAATCGTTTTTTAACCCTCCCCCCCCCCAACGTGAAAAAAGGGGGGGGGGGTGTAATTTTGATGTTTAAAGGTAACTCAGCTGTAGCTCCTCTGGTGTTACACGGGGCCGTGGACGGTGATCACTCATAAACTGGTGACCTGTACGCGCGTTGCCTTGTCTTTTCCATAAGAAAAGACTTTGTCTTTGCCTGTCTGTCTGCCTGTGGCATTGTAGCTCTTGAATGATTGAACTAATTTGAGTGTGTTTTTTTTAAATTGAAAACCGTTTTAATAACGGTTATTAGCTTCAGTAGGGTTGGCTCGAAAAAAAATGGCCATTTTTTATTATGTAATTTTCGATTTTTCTCAATTCATTCGTTCTTTCATTTTTTCATTCATTCGTTTTCATTTTTAGAATTAAATATTTAATTAAAATTTATAAATATAAATATTTAATTTAAATTATTTTTCTTAACACTAGGTTCCCAAGTTCCCACTGCCTATCCTGCCATATGCTGCATGAAGCTGAGAAACAAAAAATTAAGGGCCTATATATTTAAGCATTTTGTCAGTATGACGTAATGATCTATAAAAATAGATCGCGGTTATTTTTTAATCAGTTTTGAGTGAGTGTGACGTTTCTAAGTAATTTGATAGCGGTTTAATTGATACCTGATTTCACGCTTTCGTCTAGAACGCTTGACAAATTTATCAACTGATTATTTTTATCTGTTTGTTGTCTTCTTCTTCTTCATCATTATTCTCCTGTCCGATTTGATAGTTATTGTATTTTAGCACGCTTCCCTTACAAACACGCATTGTATACAGATTCCAAGAATGGTTCAGCGTGAAACTTAAAATATGTAAACTACTAATCAACTAACTTCACGGTACGATTCTGTGTTAGGGTAATTTTAAGCGTATAAACAATCAATTGAAGTCACAATTCAATAGTATTTCCTTATTAGACGTATATAAGCATTTAATTTATGCCTGTCCGTTTAGGCCTGTCGTGGCGCAGGGGCACTAGTGTGTGACTGTAATCGACAGGTTTTGAGTTCGATGTCTACTCAAAGAATATTTTAATATTTTCATTTCTTCGCTCTGGTAGTATAAGGCAAAATACGCGGAGTTAAGTTCTGCCACTGCACACGCAATGTGTTAAATTCGGCGAAAATTGGGAAATGGCACATAGTGTCTTAACACTTGTTTCCAAATTTCGCTCTGTATATCCTGCCACATGCGAGATACAGCGTGTAAATGAAAAAAAATACCTCATTTTCGGTATTCAATGATAAATATTAAAAAAGAATCGGTAGCAATAGCTGATTATTTGGGCGGTTCATACATACCTACGTGTTCAATAAAGCGTTACTATCTTACATTCCCGCCTTACCAGCCATTAGCGAGCGACATGTTTAGTTGTTTTTTTTTTTAGTTTTTTACCATACATTATCGCCCGTCACGTTTCACTTACGGGGGTAGATAATTTTAAATGTTATAGGTATTCATGGAAATAAATGCTCTTTAACTTTTCTGTTTATTAGTTTTTTATGCGAAATATGCTAAAAAATGTATTAATTTGGTTTAGGTAATTCGCTTTTTAGATTATGCAGAATTGTAATATGTATGTATTCATTTATTTTTTTCAATTTATCGCTGTTTGTGATAGTGTGCTTGTAGGGGTACATCGGGAAATCCTGGCTATTTCGTTTCCGTAGACATTTCAGGAAATCCTTTCTCCTTGTGTTTCTCTAAGGTTTGTATGTGCGTTGTCTTTTAGTCACTTAGTTACGAAATATGCGCGATTCATTTACTCCAGTGGGGATCGAACCAACAACCTGTCGTTTACAGTCACACGCTAGTGTCCCTGCGCCACGACAGGCCTCTTTTATAAATTAATTAAATAGGTACGCCTAATAAGGAAATACTATTGATTTGTGACTTCAATTGATTAGAATCACACTTTTGTCGCTTGTGCCGACTGTCATCTACATATTGAACAATAAGAATATTTATTTAATATACAAAATGTTATATTAATTATTTTTCAGCGATTAATTTCATATTCAATGCAATGCCACAAAAATTAAAATGAGGAACGTAGTATCTCAACAGTGAGTTCCCCATATTAATCTGCCCAGGGCTAGGGCACACGCATGCGGCTGTAAACGTGGTAGCTTGTGGGTTTGTTCACCATATGAAGATATGAAATATATATTAATATTATCAGTTCTAAAATCTGGTAATGTGGCAAAGCTGGTCCGCCGGGAAGTAAATGGAAGTGTCTTAACCCTAGGTTCCCAGGTTCCCTCAGCCTACCCTTATATGTGCGGGATACAGCGTAAAGCTAATAATAAAGTAAAAATAGCCTTTACATTCTTATATTATAGTTGTTGAGTAAGGGATCAACAAATATACGTTCTAGGAAAGCGGCCTCTTTGTGCTGTACGCGAGACCACTTAAGTTTATGATGTCTCATTTATATATACATAGTATATGTTTGTATTGAGACAAATTAGCAGAAATACTATTTTTTGAGCCCTTAAATATTAATTTTATTTTAGCTGTTAGTTTTTAATGTTTTATTTGGCCGCGGCGTTATGTTCCACATTCACGCGAAGCCTCCGAAATCGGGATTAAAATGAGGAATGTAATGTCTAAACACTATGCTGCCTTGTTTATCTTACTGCGTGCGGGATACAGCGTAAAAAAAAAATGTTTACAAATTTGGACTAAAACAAGTTTTGTTTTTGTATATATATAATAGTAACAGTTTTAGCATCACGCTGTATACAGTACACAGCAGGATAGACATAGGGAACCTGGGCACCTAAAGGGAAGACAATCGAGGTCAGTCGCAAGCTTGTTCTACTGCGCTACGACTGATCTCTCACTAATAGTAACTTATTTCTTTTTTCAGTTAAATAATATTATGTTTATTTTAACAGTAATTTCTAACTTGATTGATCGTCTGTATCTATACAGTTGAGTTAGCGGTGTCGTATGTCCGTTTCTCACACCATATCGCTGTTTAAGTACATTCATTAAATTCCACGTTTTATTGTATATATATATTTTGTTTGCCTTGTGATTCCGGCTTAGAATAGGATCATCCTGGTACTGATGGTGTCGTAAGAGGCGACTAAAGTACGAGTGCGAGAGTCACGTTGTCAGCAATGACAACACGCATGGGCAGACTCGACCGGATTGTTACCATCCCCGACATTTAAAACCGGTGTTAAGTAGTGACCTTGGTTACTGCGTTTCGCATTGGATAATGCCGGGCCCCGGTGCCCATCCACCATACAGACCGGCAATGCTCCTGTAGCTCCTCTGGTGCTACACTTACCATCAGGTGACCCGTACACTCGTTTGCCGTGTCTTTTCAATAAAAAAAAAAAATGACACCCTTAATGGCGCAGCGGCACAGACGTGTGACAGTAACCGACAGATTGTGGGTTCGATCCCCACACGAGGAAATGAAATATTTAATATTTTCAATTTAAATATTTAATAAGGCGCGGCTTTGAATTCCCCCACTCAACACACAATGGCTCAAATTCGGCGGAAAGTGGAGAACGGAAGTGGAACAGAGTGCCTTAACACTAAGTTCCCAAATTCCCTCTGCCTACCTTGCCATGTGTGGGATACGGGGTGAAGCTGGTTTATTGTAGTTATGTATTTACTGTTTATTGGAATGGAGTTTTAAATTATTTAAGTTTAAAATTAAACTTTTGAAATGTTAAATGATTTTACTCTTTTTAGTTTGTTTTATAAATGGCGGTTTTTAAAGTCTGACCACTTTGCCTAATGATAGAAAAGTTTAAACTGTTTGAATGATAACTATGTATTTTATCGTAGTCGTACACGTAATGTCTCGAAAGTTCGGCAGGTAGTGGACCACGAAATGTCTTCATTTTAGGTTCCCTATGCCTACTCTGGTATATGCTGGTTACAGCATGGACCTTAAAGAAAAGAATAATAATTACAGCAATGAGTAACTTACGCCCTTTATTTACATTCACAAATAGTTTTGATTTCAATCTTCACTTGAGGAAATGAAATATTTAAATGAGAAACGGAAATATTTTATTGGGAAAGGTGCATTGTAATAGTAGGTTCCCAAGTTCCCTCTGCCTACCCTGTCATGTGCGTGTTACAGTTTAGGAAATTATATACGACAGTCTTAGTTTTTAATACGAAATTTGAAAAAAGCCTTATTAGGTATATATTAAAAACATATTTGAAAGCTAACATTGCTTGATATAGAAATTGAACGTTATACGTTATCGTTTCGATCGATTATCCATGGCTGTAACATTACATGACTTAAATTATGACTATTAATATAAATAAAACCTTTTATATCACCTCAACTCTCACCAGGGTAGGCAGAGGGAACTTGGGATAGGTTCCCAAATGTTAAGATATTGCGTTCCTTTCCCCACTTCCCCCTGACTTTGATGCATTGTGTGTTGAGGCGGAGCTCAGCGGCGCATATATTTTAAGATCAAAGATATATTTTTTTATTTACATCTATATAAGAGATAGCTTAAAAATCGATAGAATTTAAACCTAGTGTTAAAATACTATGTTCCCTTGAAGACACGCTGTTTTCCATTTCCACGCTGTGGTAACGCGGCGTTGAGTTTTGCCACTCAACACGCATTGTTTTGAGATTTCTATGAAAAAAGTGGTAACGAAGTTTCCCAGGTTCCCTCTAAACACTCTATTATGTCAATGTGTACAGTGTAAAGTTAAAAAAATCTAACAAATGTAGTTAATTGTAGTCCAAAGTCAAAAACGGAAGCGCGTCCACAGTTAAATATTTTAATTAAATCGGGGGTCAAAAAACAGCACCGACCCGTATTATATGGTAATGCAATAACATATGTACCGATATTATAATTTCAAAAAGAATTTTAAAAATTTAAAACTACTTTTATGTATACAATGACCAAGATTTTTTCAGTTCTGATCGTTTTGTAACAATTTTCTATATATGTATGTATGTATGTATGTATTTATGTTACGCGAAAACGCTTTGTTGTTTTGATGTGGCGTTCCTTGCGGTATCTTTTGACCCAAAAAATGTTCTTATAGTGTTTTTGCGAAAATAAAAAAAAATATGATAATATATTTATTAAATATTTTTACTATTTTTAAAGTGTTATTCACACTTAGGTTTTAATAAATAGCATTCTCTCTTGCCCAACGATAATTCTAAACAATCGCCTTTGGGTAGTGGAAATTTGTAAAAATCTCCCTACACAGATGCTAACATCATAAATAAATTGTAACAAGCCTGTAAGAATTTCGACGGAGCTTGGTGAGAACGAATGGCTTAGTTGATCACAGCGCTTGACGGTTTCCAAGAGGCGCGGGTTCAAATCCTGCTTCGACAGTTTTTACTATTTTTTTTAAAATTTTGTATGATAATGTATTCTTGTGTTACTATTTATGGTAAAAACTAGAGCCAAATCAGTGATTTTCACGCTTGTCGTCCTAAGGAGTAATAAATTTACTGAAAATTACTGAAATATACAGGTTACGTATATTTAAGCAAATTTCAGCAAATTTATTATTATGTACACTCAGTTTACATTTTGATTTTGAATTAGTAAAGGGAACGTAGTGTCGAGACAAGACAAGTATTCCCGTTAAGACATTTTCGTTACCCACTTTCCACTGATTCTGGAGGCATTGCGTGTTGCTTGCTTGCTTTGTTACCATAGCGAGAAATTGTGATGCAATATTATATTAAACATGAAATTTCCTCAAGTGAGAATCGAACACGCAATCTGCCGCGTTTACGTTTAGTCGCACGTTTGTATCCCTGCGCCACGACTGATATCTCTTATATCAAGTATACACAAATATACATACATATATCGAATATTGCTATATTAACTTAACGCCGTTAACCTTGCTAGGTTTACCGCGTTGAGTTCCGCCACTCAACACGCAATGACTCATTCGGGAACCGGAAGTTTCTTAATGGTAACAGAGTGTCGTTACATTATGTTCCCAAGTTTCCATGTTTCCATGTTGTTGGCCATGTGCATGATGTAAGGTAAAGCTGAAAAAAAAATCTCTTTATCTGTGTTATATCAGTAATTATGTTAATATAAAAGCCTTTTTAGAACGCTAGGATTGTGGGTTCAATTCCAAAATTTTAAATAGTGACAAAATATATTTTTTCACCGTTACTTAAAACGATGTATCAAAATGGAAAAGAGAGTGTCTTAGCACTAGTCCCAACACTGTTATTCCTATGCCTTCCCCACAAGCGCGATACATCGTGAAATTATATATTTTAATACAATAATTATAATATTTCCAACTTTAAATTGAAACCAGTCTTCATTCTGCACGACGCTCAACTGTTGACTCAGTTGTGTCAACGCTGTATAGGACATCGGAATGCCAGATAAATTCTCATCGTACACTTCCTTTTTGGGGCGTCGATAGTTTCTAATGTTTGCATTTTAAAATTCAATTGTAATGTACTTTAAATGTATAAATATATATTCTTGTTTATTAGGAAAGGCTCGGTGGTTGTGGGTTTGATATTCATTGAGTTCGGCTCGACGCGCAATGTCACAGATATTGGGTGAGGGTAACGCAATGTCTTAATTCTAGGTTACCCCTACCTACCCTGTTATGTGCGGGATACAGCGTGAAACTGTGAGTGATAGCTTTAAATTAAGCTCTTTCAAATACTAGCGACGTGCACGAAGCTTGGCCTGCTTGAATTACACTGTTTTATTTACTTATTTTAATTACTTTCTTGTTCTTATTATGTTACCACTTTTAATACAATATGTTTACATGAAATATAAAATTTTAGCTAAAAAATAAGAAAAAATTGTAGCAATTTTGTCCAATTAAATATTTTAAGCTGACGTATTTTTTATTCATCGACCTGCTTAAATAAATATAAAACGAACACTAAATGTTAAGTGGAGGTTGCCATAATATAATAGTGAAAATAGAATTTAAATCTAATAAGCCGTTTCTGAGATTCGGGCGTACAAAAGCACAGACAAACAAACAAAAATTTTAAAAATCACAATATGTAATATACGTCCCCTATATATATTTTTAATGTATATTTTTATATACAGACATTAATGGGTGACAGATTGATTATAAGTGTAGATAAAATTACTATTTGACGTACTGATAATATGTACATTGAGGCCTGTCGTGGCGCAGCGGCACAAGCGTGTGACTGTAACCGACAGGTTCTGGGTTCGATCCCCACTCGAGGAAATGAAATATTTAATATTTTCAATTTAAATATTCAATATTTCATTTCTCCGCTCTGGTAATAAGGCGCGTTGAGTTCCGCCACTCAACAAGCAATGCCTCAAATTCGACGGAAAGTGGGGAACGGAAGTGGAATGGAGTGTCTTAACACTAGGTTCCCAGGATCCATCTGTCTACCCTGCTTCGTGCGGGATACAGCATGAAGCTAAAAAAATATATATGTACATGTACCCGTCCTAAGTAACCTTAGTACACAGTTCAAGCAAAGGTCTTTAAGGCAAGAAAAAAATGACCTCCCGCCACCGGGATACTTGACAGGTGTTTAGACCCGCATTCTCTTTTTATTTCAAATTATCATCAATGGCCGTATGCCAGTCACGTTCAGTGCATAAACACCCATTCTATGTTGATCTCTACCTTTTAAATTATTTAATGGAAAAACGGTTCACAATAACGTGGTTTTTGAAATTCGTTCAGTACAAATTAAGTATACAATGCGGGCTGGATGTAACAACTTGTAAAACATTTGTAGATCTTTCTATGTTTTGAATGTTAACTAACTACTGTTGAGTTTTTATATGCTATCAAAATAAGAAGAATTGAATTTGGTCTGTCATGGCGCTGGCACAAGTATTTTATTTTCAGTTCTTTGCTCTGGTAATGGGGTAAAGCGGGTTGGGTTTCACCACTATTACATTCGGTGTGGATATTCAAAGTGGGGACAGAGATGCCTTAATAGGTCTTTAACACTAGGTACGGAACTCGGGTTCCGTCTGCCTTTACTGCCATGTGCGGGTTGCGGCGTGCAGCTAAAAATAAAGAAAAAAAATAAACTCTAACTTGAAAGATAAGTAGAAGATAATATATTTTTTGCTAAAACTTGCAGAGGAAATTAAGGCACACATCAGGATAGATTATAAAATACCATTGAAATAATATCCTGAGCTCCGTATTCATCTTATTTTACTATACTTAGTTTATATTATATATATATTTTTAATAATTGTTTAATTTTTTTCATATTATATTTAATCTATTTCGTAACGAGATACCAAACATGGGGGTGAATTCTGTCACACAACATGCAACACCTCAACAAATGTACGGAAAGTGTCTAATGGAACATGAAGTCTTAACACTAGGTTCCCAGGTTCCCTCGGCTCACCCAAGATGCAGTGTGAATATAAGAAAAGGGAAACCTTTATCTATTATTAATAAACTAATAATTTAGTACTACATACATGTATACACCATAAGGTGGCAGTAACATATTTTTACAATGGAAACCTTTTGTCAAACCATCTCACTTTCGCAACCGTCTCTTACATTACCAAGTAAATACAATGTTATTGTGATTTAAATGAATTTAAATAGCCTGTAGCGAGTTTCAACTGAATATTGGATGTTTTATGCAATCGCTCGTCTTGTAGCTACTTTTGTTCTGTTTCGTAAGGCGTGGACGGGGCTTGGTGCGTACGGTGTTTTCTTTTTTAATTTAATTCCTTATGTTTACGCTGTATCACATTTGATTATATCAGGGAAGGTAGAGGGAACCTAAGGTTTAGTAAATAAGGTGTGCTAATTTTTAAAAGTGTGTAGTGTTTTTCGTATCGAGACTATTTCATTATTATGGACAATGTCCATTAAAAATTCACCAAACCATGTCCATTGGACATGGTTTGGTGAATTTTTAATCCCCCGATAAAACTGCTCACAAACTGATGTATCGCTATTGATTTAGTTTTATTTTGAAAGTTGGCTTTTTCGAGTGTTCAGGCGTTTCAGGCGTATGAAGATTATTAGCTCTTGCAGTTTTTTAAAACTTTTTCTGCATAGAGGGTTTCAATCAACTATATTTAAGTTACATTTATTCCAACTTGCAGTATAGTCCAAGTTGTATCAATATCGGCTTAGGAGTTTTTGAGATGTTCCCACCCGTTTCCGTAGAAAACATATTAGGTTGGTCTAGTAAAATATATATATATATATATATATATAT